>BPVZ01000187.1:286829-296970 GCA_020521535.1 Rubroshorea leprosula | reverse complement strand
GACAAGAAAAAGACATTCCTGTTTGGTTGGGAGATGTGTTCTTGTGTTTCGTCAACGTTAACCGACTATTGATGCGCTCTCTCTCTCTCTCTCTCTCACTTCTTTTACTTTGCCTTTTTTTTAGCTGTCAAAATATTATTGGTTCGGTTTACACAGACCTTGGATTAATATTTATTTTCAATCAATTAAAGGTATATTTGGGTTAATTTATAAAAGTTTTTATTTTTTTTATTATTTATGAATGATAAATTTAAATTTGTATTTGAAAAAAAAATTTAAAAATTATTTTTAGAGATAAAAGAAATGAATAAAAAGGAAGTTTATTAAAAATTTAAATATTTATAAAAAAATTTTAGTTAATAATTATTAAGATCATATTGAAATATTAGTATAAATATTTTTAGTTTAACTATTAAAAATATTTAATAATTAAATTAATATTTATTGTTTTAAATTTAAAATTAACATTTAAAATAATAGTATCATGTGCTTTAATTAGTTATAAATTGATGAAATTAGATGAACCAAACACGCCTATATATTTTTTTTGTTTGACCATAACCATGACCCTTTCATCCTAGTTAAATGGTTTTTTTTTAATTAATTTTTAATTTTTTTACTTGAATTTAATTTCATTCTTAAAAGGAAAAAATATTAAAACTGTACAAATTACTAGGAGTACATTTTTGCTGTTCTGCATTAAATGAAAAAGTAGTTTATGAAAGAACAATCCTACATTTAGGGGTTCTACTGCATCAATAATTAATTTTATATAACTTTTTTTTTTCTTTACACAAAACTTTTTTAATTTTAATTAAAAAAAAAAAACACTAAGAAAGACGATTAACTATCTAGATTTAAAACTGTTAACTCAATGATGGAATATAGGAGGCTTTTTAGTCCTTAGAATAGAGATTTACAGGTAGCAACTTAAGTGCAATTACTATTAATATATATTAGTATAGGTGTTATATTAATTCTCAGTTACTCATTTTAAAACTTTAATAATTGATACAATAATTAAAAATTTAAAATAATATCTTAAATTTATATAAAAGTCTTTTACAGTTACATCAGTATGAATTTATTTGTACTCACCTATCTTATATATCTGGACATTAATTTCTTTTGAATTCTAGTACTTTAAAAATGAATTGACTTTTCATGTTCTCCTCATGTTTTTTTTTTTTTTTAACATTTTAACATGGGACGGATTCGAAAGGAAAAATGCATATATTCAATGACTAATGCTATTGGACCTCTAGGGTCAAATGCTCCTCATGTATTAATTATCAAACCAATGCTTATGCTTTCTAAGCAAATTAAAATAGAAGTTTCTTATTTTAAATTAAGATCATAAAATATAAATTATTGAAAAGCAAAATATCTCTTATTTAATAATTTAATTGGTAGAATCTAAATTGTAAGAGATTTTTGTAATATTTTAATAGCCACATAATTTTTTTTAAAATATAAATTAAGGGTGCATTTATTATATATGTTTATTAATAATTTACATAAATATTAAAAATTTATTTTAATTTTATCAATTATCTAATTAAATTAATTTACGTAATGTTTATATTAAAAATAAAATTTTTATCTATAATATTTTTATATAAATTAATAATAAAAAATATAATAAGCATATTTTTATCTTATCGAATTTTTTACCTTGTGCCCTTAGGACACAAGTTAAGCCTTATTTATTGTAGCATCTGTCATTAATGTTATACAAATTTTTATATAATATTTAAATAAAATATAATATAATATATAAAAATATAATATAATATTTTACCTCAAAATCTATAAAAAGTTATAAACCTAATATAAAAATTTATATAAAATTAATTAATGAATATCTAATCAATGAATTTTAACCTATACCTTTAAAATATAGGTTAAACAAACATTTATCTTATTTATTCTCAAACATACAAACATAAATTAGAAAAATGCTTATATCTTTTTGTAAAGAGAATTCTTTATTGACTTAATTCAATAATTGGTCTATTAACTATTAACCTCATTTTATTTTAGTTTAAAAAGTTAGTTTTCTTTTTGTATAGTCTATAAATTTTGTAAAATATTTCAGAATAGTCCACTTAATAAAAATTCTATTAGTTTTAACAAAAAAAAAAACCAAAAAAGTTAAATCAAAATCAAAATAGAATAGTTCAGTCAATAACATAGATAACAGTAAATTGTATCAGTTATTAAAACATATTAATAATTATAAGTTTTGCTACAAAGAAGAATTGTCTAAAGGAAAAACTAAAGTAATATGTGATAAAAGCTACAGTTTTTCAAAAAGTTAAAAAAAAAATGACTTATCATCTTTACAAATTAGTTTTATTTCAAAATTAATTTTAAAAAGTAAAGATTCACGAAAAATTTAGTTGAAAATCAATTTGATCAAATGAAGTGAAACTGTTAGTAAAAATTTAATAGATTAAAGTAAATTGAAATAAAAGTAAAAAATAATAAATGAATATGAAAAAAGTTAAAAATAATAAATAAAATACAAAAAATACTAAATTATTTATTAAATTAACCCATTCTTTATCTATCATGTAAATGGAAATGCTACGGGGGGGTTGGGACCCTTGGAGAATGTGAGGGACACAAAATTCCAATGAGCAGCCATTTTTAGAAATTTGAGTACATGTCCATTCTAGTTCTAGATACTACTCCTAATGGTAGTTTGTTAGTAAAATGTGCTTGGGAAGGAAACAAAACATGACCCAAAGCAAAGGCACGCTAAGCACGAGTAAATGGGAATGAGCAAACTGTCAGTGAGATGGCCTCAGCATGGGCCGACATCAAAATGGCGGGGTCCACACCGCGGCGACGAAATAGAGAACTGGGCCCAACTCGGTGACCATAAATAAATATAGTCTTTAAATAATTCCGTTGTTGCTGCTGCTGCCACCTTCACAGCTTTTCTAGAATGTTTTTTTTCTTCTTTTTTTGTTTGAACAGATTTTACAAGTGGGGTTCAGAGGGAGAAGTGCATCGTAGGTGGCTATTGCCACTTAACCGAAAGGGCTCAGTGTTTCTAGAATGTTTTTTTAGTTTTTTTTTTTTAATTGAGAAATGAGAAAATTAGATGTATTATCAATAAAGATATTAAAATATTTAATCATAATTATTAAATATATAAAATATAATATAAATTTTAATTTTATTAAATTTTTTATGTGATAACTATTAAACATTTTAATATTTTAATATCAGAACGTTTTGGATTTTTTTTAATTTATGTTTTTAAAGTTTAAAAATGTATTAATTATATTTTTATTAAATATTATAAAAAAATTACAAGTTAATTTTATATGTTTCATATAAATTAATAAAAAAAATACAATTAATATAATTTTAATGTGCATTTTAATGTATAAATTAAACAAATTCTTATTTATAATGATTTTATTAATTTTCACTTTTATTATATAAGTTACGAATATATTTATTATTTTTTTAGTAATTAATTTGTACAAAAATATAAATATTTACTTTAACTTTTTAAATTGAATAATTAAAATTATTTATGTAGTAATAATAAAATAAATATTATATTTTATACTTTTTTAAAATAAATTAATTAAAAAATTATATATTATACCCTTAAATAAATAAATGGCTTTTATACTACTAAAACAAAGAAAAATATTCAATGGCGCACTGGGGTAAAAGTGTATTTTTAACCATTTACCTTATTAGATTTGTAAATTTTAATCCCTCATTTTTTGTTATGATACTTTTAGCCTCTTATCTATTAAAATTGAAGAAAATAATCATCACTTATAATATTTTATTAGTTCTGTTAGTTGACTATTAACTTGATTAGTTGACTATTAACTCTATTAATTGATTATTAATTGATAAAAACTTACTTTTAACTAATAAAATTAATAATCAGTTAACAAAATTAAAAAAATATTATTAAGTGAGATCTATTTTCTTAAATTCTAACAAGTGAAAGGTTAAAATATCATAATATAAAGTAATGAGCTAAATCCTACAAACCAAATAAGAAAATGCGCTAAAAGTAAGTTTTTACCCTTTTGTATGACCCATATGGTTTTTCTGTTTCCACTCCCACCATATGGAGCGAGTGGGAGGTGTCTGTGTGTTTGAACTAAGCTCACGCCCTTTTTCCCAGAGCGTGCTTTCATGTGTTAGTGTGTTACCTTCCATTATTGAATTTCACAACTCGAAAGAGGTAGCTCTTTTAAGAGTGCGAGATTCCAAATTACAGTGGCATGGCGAAACCACCATCTGTAGGAAGAACTTTTTCATGCAACTCAATTATAAATTAGTTAAAACTCAATATGATTCTAAAATACTGAAGGTTTAATAAAAAAGAAAAAAAACAATGTCATATTGTAACTTTGAGTTAAGTGTGGGAAATTTAAAAAAATAAAAAAATTATTTCTCATGATATATTTCATATATTTCATCATCAGATATAAAAAAAATATAAAAAAAATAAATTAGTAATTGAATTTTAGTGTTTTACCATCCAACAATGAGCTGCGGGGCCTTAGGTTGGGCTTCAATTAGAACGGGTTCAGAAAGGTTGCCATCCAACCTATCTGTAAAAGACGAGCATCTTAATTTTTGAAAATCTAAAATTATGGTCCAGTCCATGTGCCCAAAACCAACCAAATACAGCCCCAATAGCAGCTGTGTGGACACAACATCTTATACAAGCCAAGAGAAGAATCACAACTAACGCAGCTCCCCCCGGAAATACAACAAACAACAACGCACCAAGTATAGGTTTGCAAAAATCCACCACAGTTGCATAATACAAAAACCTAACTAAATGGTGACAAACTTTACAAAGCAGGATATCCATGATTTTAACCTTTCTCATCTGGCAAATCTAATAAGTGCAAAATCTCTTTTGAAGTAAAATCAGTGTAGAAAAATGCAGAAACCAAAGTGGCAAAGCCTTGAACTGCCAAGTATAGAGCATGAATTACTTATTTGCCATTTATGTATTCAAGAAGATGCCGATCAAGTTCAAAATGATGGGCAAGAAGTCTCTGCAAGTAAAGAAAGCATGAATGAAGAATAAGATGAGGTTTTGAGATATTTGGATTAAGCATTAACAAGACCTAGACATCTACTTTAGAGTTTAGAATTAGGAAACTTATCATTGAGCTTGCCCTAGTTTTCATCTTAAAGATTCTGCACATGTGATGGACAGAGACATGATAGCAGTATTTTTAGGTGACAAAATTCAATAGCTTATGGAAGGGAATTGAGATGGTATATTTATAAACTATTAAAATCTAAGACTTCTTCATCTTCTTTAGCTAGTACAAAGAACAATAAGGTATTCCAGCATTCAAATTAATATGAAAAATCAGATTTTATAAACAAGATACCATCTGAGCCATAAAGTTTTTCAAGAAAAAAAAAATACCTTAGTTATGGGAGGATGAGAAGGTTTTACTTCAAAATTGAACTCTGGAAAGCGTGTGACCTCAGCTGCATTCTCAAACAAAATATATGTAGGAAGTTGGCCCATGTTCCCTAAACAGGAAGTGGTTAGGATGACTTTCATTGAACAAAAGAAACCAGAAAGAAATGGAATAGCTTAAAACTAAGATAACTTACCACCGAGAGAGATTCCAAATTTTTCTGCAGCATTTGGGAAAAGTCCAAGATCAACTATTCCAAAAGATAAATTTTTGTTTGAATAGCTGACAAAGGGAAACAATAAGTTACTTAAAAACCAGTAATAACAGCAAACACAAGCAAGAGGAATAGTTTTGGAGAAGTGACATACGTGACTGAGAGTTCGGGAAAGACCCGACTAACACGTATGCAGCTGGAAGAGCATGAATTGCAGAACTCTACCTGCCAGAAGTATGTTTGTCATTCATCTAAAAGCAGAAAACCAATGGGAAAATAAAACTTCTTAAGAGATGATATTTCAACAGTGAATCTTTTTCCTTGGTCACTAGAATGAACCTTCATTCTAGCTGTCAACATAAAACTCTAACCAATCAACAATACCAGTTTTCCTTATTTCTTCATGACATATAGCCAAATAGGTGCAAGTGTAACTAACTGCTATGGAAGGCATCATAACCATTTGTTAAGCAACAGAAAGGTGTGCATTCATATAACAGAAAATAAGTTTTGAAAATTAAGTACTCCAGAACAACCAACCAGCCAAAATCTTGATGTGTTCCCTTCTGTAAGAAGGGTTTCCAACTGCAGAGGTGTTAATTTACTTGAAGTACCTACAAGTTCAATTCAAAAGAAGACAAAGCATTCTATCATGTATTGTATCAATTCATTCTGGTAATTGTTATAAGGAAAGCCAAATAGGTAATTGTTAATTACCTAGCTCTGAACACGGAGGTTGTTGAGATAAAACATAAATCACTGCCAAAAAACCCAAAATGTCATAGTATCTTCTCACAATATACCAAGAATAACAAACACAACCATTTGCCTAATTCTGTTAAAAAATGGAAACATCTTGGGATGGGAAGTTATTAAATTTCCAGATCATATTCTTTCTCATTATTCATGCATCTCAAAAACTTTACCAAAGTTGACATGGTAATGTAGAATGTGAGATATTAGTGTCTACCTGAGAAACCCACAATGTACCACAATGTCAAGTGGTAATCCATTATCAAAGTAATAGCAATAAGGAAAAGCTGAAAAACCAACAAAATAAAAAGATTAAAACAAAATCAGGTGGCTGTAAACACTCCTCCCTACACATTCAATATGCATTTTCTATCATCTCCCCTTTTAGTAAACAGATTAATCCTCACAGATTGAATTCAATAGTATAAGATGATATACAGTTTACCTTCCCGAAAAACAGTGTATCGGAAATAAAAGCCTCCCATGTTTCTTCTCTCACAAACTGTTGCCAACAAACAGAAAAAAGAATTCACTTCCAAATTTATACACTTTTCACCAGAAATTCATCAGTAATGAGATACAAATACTTACCTTGACTGTAATCAAAACCAAAAATGCTAAAACCGCTTGAATCTCCTAATCAATTCAGTAAAAACAAAAAAGGGGAACTCAGATTAAAGATTGTTAAGGTCAATTTCTGTTTGTAAAAAGAGGGGAGCAGGATCGCAGGGCTGAGAGGAATTACCCGGTAAAAGAGAAGTTGAGTGATTGGCGGAGAGAGGATGGAAGAAGCAGAGCTGCGGACAACGAAATAGGAGAAGAAAGCGAGGAAATGGAGGAGATAATATGGCTCCGATACTAGTTGATTCAGCAATTCCATTGGCTTACTTCCTTTCTTCTCCATTCTCTTCTAGTCTCCTGCTCTCTCTCCTTGAGTTGGATACAGTTCGGAATTAGGGTTTCGGAGCTGGATTTGCAGACGTTCCCGTTCGAATCTCAAGAATTCCGACTGCTTTCTCCGTCGTCGCCGTTTCCTTCTTTTCCCCTGTAGCTCAGGCGTTTTCAAGGCGAAAGTATGGAATAAGGAACCGAAATTGCACAAAATTTGCAATTCCAGACCCAAACTTCAAATACACTCAATTAAGGTCCCAAACTACACGAAATTTTCAAATAAAGTCCCAATTGGATGAAAATTAACTTGCCATCAAATGTCTCATGACTCTGATAATAATTTCCTTAGTCTCTTACCCAACTAGAATGATGATGTGGAAAAAAAAAATACTAAATTATCATTTTTAATCTACCTAAATCAATCCATGTGGCATCCACATGGATTAAAATATAACATGTTAGTATATCTCTTTTTCATGTCATCATTCCAATTGGGTGAGAGACTAATGGACATTAATGGAGTCATGAGACATTTGACTATAAGTTAGTTTTCAATCCAATTGGAAATTTATTTGAGAAATAGTGTATTTTGAGATCTTAATTGAACGTAATTGAAGTTTGGATCTAGAATTACTAATTTTTTGCAAGTTTGGGTCCTGATTCTATACTTCTGCCCGTTTTCAATGCTTCAATCCCCGAACTCAAAAAAGTCCAGTGGGCCCGCCGAGAGATGGCCCAATGATGGGCCATCATACAGTAACCATGAACGAAGATATTGGCCCAACTTTCGTTTGGATATCACACACAATCCACACATTTATTTTAGTCCTAAAATTTACAAATTGACCCAGTTGTACCCAACACTTCCTATTACTGACACTCAACACCCAAGCCACTGCTAACCACAAATGGCAAAAAAGAAAAGCATTTGTAATTATAAGCAATCAAGAAGTGCTTAAAACTTAAAAGTAGTTTGAATTTGGACATTTATTTTTTAATATGTCCCCTCACACAACGCTTGCTGGTTAGAGGCAGCATCCTACACGAATCCTACAAAAATCCTATTAGGATTTTCAAAATCAGATCACAAGCTCAAAGACTTTGACATCAAATCAAGAATCATTTCGTCTAAAATTTCATTTGCAAGCTATTAGGTGAAGGCGAAGGATTTGCATTAACAAGGACCTTTTAGTTGATTTTTCTTTTTTATTTTTTCCATTGAATTGGCAACAATAAAAATGTATTATGTAATTTAAACAATATAACATTTATTATTTTTTTTTTCGTATTTGTACAATGAGAGACAATCATCTCTTATCTCTTATCTTATCTTACTCACATGTTATGCTACTTGAATTTAGATTTTCTTAATGAAAACAAATAACTACTGAATTACTTAAATCGTTGAGATATAATATTTATTATTAAATAATATATAAGTCTCTTAATATTAAATTATTCTCTCATCTAATAACTTCTATTTTATTATTTAATGTAATTTAATTGCTAAAATATGAAATCTTTTGTGACAAACTTAACCTTGAAATACTTTTTACCCGAAAATTCATGAAGCACTTGATTTTTATTTATTTTTTATTTTTTGGTGGAGGGGGTTTGGTGGGGTTGGGGGGCAATCAAGTACTTGATGGGTCGACACACATGGGTAATGGTGCTCTTTCTTGTGTTGAAGGAAAAGATAAACGTAAGCAAATGGGCTTGTCATGGAAGCCTGTCGGGCTGACCCGGGCCTTGCTTTCAATTCAATTCATGCAAAAACAACTTTCACTTTCAAAAGCTACAAGATCATTCTTAATTAGCTTAAACGCCACCGTTTCTACTTGCTTTTGCAATGCACGTTCGGGGCATGATTTTGTCATTTTCCTAATTGGTTGAACTCCCTATTTACATCTATATATTTTTTCTTTCCATAATCAACATTTTAAATTAATTTTTGTTTTAATCAACTTTTTTTATAATTTAAAATTTATAAAAAAATTCTCATATTACTAATAAAATTATAATATAAATAAGGAGATTCACCAGAAATTTAAAATATAAATAAAAGATTTAATTGTTAATTTTAAAATTTTTAAAATTTTAAATAATAAAAGATATTAAATATGATAAAAATAAATTAAAATATTAATTATATATAAAAAAAAAGTAAAGTGCAAATAGCTATTTCGCCTTCCTAATTCCCAAAGCAAAAGGAGGAAAGATCATTACCACGTGACTTGTCCCATGGGCGGATAGAATGCACGTGCACTGTCCAAGACTCAGCTGGCTCTACGGCACGTGCTCTCACGTTATCGTGATTGTAGACTAATGAATGAAAGGAAATATTATACTGACAATTGTAAACAAATGAATTAAAGAAAATATTATAATTCTAATACTAGTTAAAATTATAAATTTGTAATATGTTATTATAAACTTAAAATTTTATTGAAAATTTTTTTAAATAATATTATATATTTATTTATGTAATATAATATTATAATAAATAATAAAATAATATTTATTCGTTTTACTTTATAATAATTAAAAATAATATTATTTTAAAATTATATTATTTTAATAAATATTTATTAAAAAAAATTAAAATATTTTATTTTTAAAATATAAATTAAAGTATTTTTTTTCTTAATTTTTTAAAAATAAAATGAATAAATACTAACTTTAATAATTAATTTATAATTTTATATAATTTTATAATTATAATATTACATAATCAGTGAACACTTATCATTAGTTGGTCGACGCATCTCAGAAAAGTGAAAACACCACCGTGGATTCTCACCACGTAGCATCAACCACCGTCAGTTCTGGCTTTTAACACGAGCTA
>BPVZ01000187.1:268582-285261 GCA_020521535.1 Rubroshorea leprosula | reverse complement strand
TTTAATTATAAATTTTAATAATTGAACCAATAAATATTGATGAAAGTATTAAACTGAAAAGTGTGTAAACATTTTACTAACTAGATTTATCTTTTTAAAAAATTAAATTTTGTTTTATATAATGACCCACTATTTAAAATTTTGACATAAGTTACAATAAATATTTTATTAATGCACTTAGGCTTTCGGAGTTAGTGACGTCAAACCATGTTTGAAGTGGATCTCCCTCCTCTCGCAGTGATTCAAATTTGATTCCTTACAAATTTGTTTAAAAAAAAATATACTTTGTTAATAAAATCTTTTAAGTTTTTCTCTTTTTTTTTAAATGTTAAAAATAAATAATTTAGTATTATATATGTTTAAATTATTAATTTTAATTTTTTTATACATAAAAATTAAAAATTAAATCTTTTTAAAACATAAATAATTTTATTACTAAATTATTTAATTGATTATTTGATATTGATTCTAATTAAAACTTGTAAAATAGTGAATATCAAGTCGGTGGTTGATATCAAATACTGGCAGGTGCAAGCAAGGGTTGATGCAGTGTGTGGTCCTGTGATCATCACATGCACGTGCGGTTGAGATTTTACTCTAGTGGGACCCTCTGGAGCGGACGGGAGACCTGATTTTCTGGTGGGCCGGACCATGTCTATTTAGGATATTGTCTCATAATAAAAACACATCCCACTCCTTGAATTGTGTATGGTTAATTCCCTAAATCAAGTAGTAGTACTTTTTTTTTTTTTTTTTGGTTTCTCGCTTAGTATTTGGGACTTCACCCCGATTAATCTGGATCAACTTGCGCACCTGAAAATGGTAGATGAATCTCCCAACAAAGACTGCCACGTACACATGATCTCAAATTCAAAATCTTGCTTAGACTGGAACAAATCGTTTACCTCTTGATCCAACATCTCATTAGTTCAAGTAGTAGTACTTTGGTGGCCTGAAAAAATAAATAATAGTACTAGTCCCATAATCTCCCCTCCCCAAAAAAAAAAAAAAAAGTACTAGCACTATTATGGCCTAAAAAAGAAGAAGAAGTAATAGTACTACTTATATTAAACCCACTATGTGTGTGCTAATATTCAACTCAATTAAAATTTTTTATCACAGCCTTGAACTTGAATTCAATTCAAATATCAATTAAATCAAGTGGGGGTTCTAAATGCTTTTGGTTTAGCAATCAAATATATATGTACTTGTGCCTATATTTATTTGGTTAGTTCATGCATTAGATTAATTAACTAAATCAATAATTCACTTTCATTATGTTGAAAATATGTCATTTACACTAAATTTAATAAATTTTAAAAAAGTTATTAATTCATAATTTATTATTAATTTTATAGTCTAATATTAAAATTATTTGTACTTTTAATCATACATTTAAAATTCAACCCTTAATACTTACGTATCAAAAAAATTCTTTATCCACTAAATAATCAAAATGTAACTAATAAACTAGCGAAGTTAAAGAAAAAGAAAATTGCAAGAAGTGGGAAGCTTACAAGAGCGATGTGGTAATTGATAGTGTAATATTTTTTACGTATCACTTCTCTCGTCGTATATTTTTTTATTATATGTATAAAATTAAACTCAAAACCTTAAAATTATAGTACGTTAACTTTAAATTCCTTAATCACTTACCTAAATTCTCATTGACACCATAAAGCCAGAATTAAAAACCTATAATCATTACAAAAACCATTTCTGGCATGTTAGATATACTGGTTAATTGGGGCATTAAAAGACTCCCAAAGGAAAAGGGCATTAAAGAAACTTCAGAGTAGATTTTCCTTTAAACCAAAATAAAGCCTCTTTAATTAATTTATTTAATTTCCATTTTTTCACTTTATTTCTTTTCTTTCTTTTTTTTTTGGCCGTCGTCAAAATCCTCCATTTTAGCCGTCCGCCTGTCCCTTTCAAACGCAAATAAACCCTCTCTCTTTCTCAAAACCACAACTTCTTTCTCTCTACCCCCCCCCACCTCACATTTCTCTTACTCCACACTCTCCAACCGAATTAACAACGAAAGCCCAAAACTACTAAATTATTATGGAAGCACCCCAGTTCACTCATGGCACCGCCTATTGCTCCCAATTGACGCCGGAGAAGCATGGTTCCGGTGACCATTTCATCGTGGAGGACCTCTTGGACTTCTCCAACGAGGACGCTGTTGTAACTCATGACAGCGCTGTTGATTCTGTTGCCGCCCAATCTAGGGAATCCTCTACCGACGTCACCCTCAACGATAGTTGCAATTCCTCCTCCTTCTCCGGTTCTGAACCAAATTTCGGGGGCGATATTGGTGGGTGCGGCAGGAGTTTTGGCGACGGACAGTTCGCGGGAGACCTGTCTGTGCCGGTAAATTCGAATTCCGATTATTGTTTCTTAATTTCAGTTTCTTTTTGTCATCTAAATTGCTGTTTGGTTACCATGAAAATGGAGCGGGGAAATGAAGGGAAGCAAATTTTAGAATGTTCTGTGAATTTCAAATTTTCAAAAAGTTTTCTCTCCTAATTTCAGAGTGATTTGCTCGGCAACCAAACAAAGGAAAAAAAATGCTAATATATGGTTTTTTTTTTTTAATTTTTATTTTAATGACAGCACGACGATTTAGCTGAGCTTGATCAATGGCTGTCGAATTTCGGGGAGGAATCATTCTCCAGCGAGGACCTGCAGAAGTTGCAGCTGATATCAGGTATGAAAGCACGATCCAACGGAGCATCGGAGATCCGAAGATTTGAATCCGAGCACAACCAAAGCAACGATAACATCCTCGGCAGTGCCGGTAACAATACCAGCGGCAACCCAATATTCCATTCGGATATGTCGGTGCCCGCCAAGGCTCGGAGCAAGCGGTCCCGTGGAGCCCCGGGAAATTGGGCCTCTCGCCTCCTAGTCCTCAGTCCAACTACCTCTTCCTCGGAGCCCGACGTAGCTGTCCCCAACCCACCACCTCTCCCGACTGCCGGCAAAAAGCCAGGGAAAACGACCGCGTCCAGGAAAAAAGATGGCGACGGAACTGGGGCCAATGGGGAGGGCCGGAGGTGCCTGCATTGCGCGACGGATAAGACGCCACAGTGGCGGACAGGGCCGATGGGACCCAAGACACTTTGCAATGCTTGCGGGGTGAGGTATAAGTCCGGCCGCCTGGTACCGGAGTACCGCCCCGCTGCAAGCCCGACTTTCGTGCTTACAAAACACTCCAACTCCCACCGCAAGGTGCTGGAGCTCAGACGCCAGAAGGAGATGCTGAGGGCGCAGCAGCAACAGCAGCAGCAGCAGCAGCAGTTCATGCACCACCCGAACATGGTGTTCGACGTGTCAAACGGTGATGATTACTTGATCCACCAACATGTGGGACCGGATTTCCGGCAGCTGATTTAATTAGCGGTGGCTTTTAGAACCGTGTAGGGCAGTTTAAGGCGGAGTTCTTCTCCTTTCTGAGGTTTAGCAGCTGAGTTGATTAATTAGTGAATTTCAGTTAATTTTTTTTCTTTTTTATGATTTTCGGTTTGAGAAAACTTTTGCCTACCCTTTTCTTTTTCCTCCTTATTTTGATAGACTGTTTAATGATCCCCTAAGTTCTTTTTTTTTTTTTTTTTGGCCAAAATTGGCAAACTCTTGAAAACCCATTTTTTTTCTAATTCAGGTAATTTTAATACTATTCATTTCTTTTCCGGTTTTGACATTTCACTCCATTTTTTGTTTGGTGTGCGCTTCACAGAAAATAGATATGGCAACTTCATAAATAGTACTTTATTTAATAAATTCAAGCTTAAAACTTCACCATAGCAAATAAGACATTTAAGTTTAACACTAAATGTTACAAAAAAAAAAAAAAAAAAAACTCGTTAAGATATTACTTAAGTGCTTAAGCAGTAGAATTAGACGTTTCTTTTATTTATTTATTTTAATTTTTAAATCTATTTTGACATCTTTTGTAGAAAACTAAAAATGCTTAGAATGCTTAACAATTCTTAAATATTACACTTAAGTTGCTTAGGTGCTAGCCAGGTAGCAGGCAAACGCCCACCGTCGCCTAATGCTTTTTCTGGAATCTTGTTCAAAATTTTTCTAAAACTATCTATTTATTCCTCAAAGTTTAGAAACAATTTAAACAATCAATAATTCAAGTCTGAGATTTCCTCTTGAATGCTTTAGGATTAAGCATGGGGAGATTTTGGAAAAAGAGAGGACTCATTTGCCTGAAGAATTGAAATCCGTGATTCTTCTAGAGGTTACATATAGTGAACTAAAAGAAGAGCATCGATAAAAGAGTGTGGGGGATGGCAGTACACGACTTTGCATGAATTTTCACAACCCACATGTAACTTCTAACTTGCCTGATGGCACAAGAAACGTATTTCAAGGTCCAACCACACCGCCTTCCATTCCCACAACCCAACAACTCTTTTCAAAAACCCAAATTAAAGTCAAAACAAGCCACAACCAAAGCAAAAACGGGGGGCGAGAAGTGCGTGTTTCTCACCTAAAAAACCGAGCGCGTTGCACACCTCCAAAATATACCCACAAAAATTTCAGTGATAAACCGATTATTCAGCCGCCTGGAAATTTTTGCTATCATCGCACCTTCCATACACTCCATAGAATGTTGTAGAAAAAGTAGTAGTAATTCCGTTTCCTACGTGGTTTTCCGTTATCTACTCCGACTTCCACTCCGGTTCGTCGGGTCAGCTATTACCTTTTCCGGCACAAGTTTTCTCATTCTTTTTTTCTTTTTTTGAAAATGGGTAATGGATGCATAAAAAAAAAAAAAGAAAAAGAAAATGGGTAATGGAAAGTTTTCTCGTTCGGGGAAGAAAACTTGAGTATCCCATCCGCATCCGTAGCCCGTGCAAACACGCGCTTTCATTCCTCATAAGCAGATTCAAATCCAGGATTCCAGGTCCAGGAGGGTTTAATTAGTAGTATTAAATTAACATTAATTAATAATTATTGTACATGCTACCGTAGCAACATGCACGATCCCAGGCAATGCTAATCCTTCGGCTTAAATTTTTTAATCATTTCAAATCTTCTCAATATATCGAGTAATTATTAATTAGAATTTTTTTTAACCATGTTGTATTTAGTTAGGCAGAAAGTAAAAGCATAATGAATATATTATTTCGTACTATGTAAATTTATATTAAAAATGAAAATTAATTTTTAACATATTAATTATTTAATTAAATTTATTAATTTTACAATGATATTAAAATAAATATTACTGTTTATTTTTTTATATATTTATAATAAAAAATACATTTAATTTGTAATTTTTTTTTTGACCAAGTAGATGGTTAGGAAGTTAGTAGAATTAGTTTGTTAGTAGCTGGAATTTTTCCAAGAAAGTTAACGTTCCATTTTTTTTTTTTTGACCAGATAGATGGTTAGGAAGTTAGTAGAGTTAGTTTGTTAGCAACTGAAATTTTTCTAGGAAAGTGAACGTTCTATACCCTCATTTGAGGCGTGACCATTAAGTCGCAAGTTGGTAAAGTTCACGGCGGTGGCAGAACTCGAAGCCCTGACCTCCGCCTCACCCAAACCCTAAAGCTTGGGGGCCAACCAATTGGGCCACAGGCCTAGTCGGCCATTTAATTTGTAATTTAAGACTATAAGTTAAAAGAACTCTTATTTAATTTAATCACGATTTACCATTTCTTCTTCTTTTAATGCATTTTCTTTGTAAATTTTGTTTTGTTTGGCAGAGGAGAAAAAGGGAAAAAGAAATATTGAAAACAGAGAAAGCAAAAGGAGGAATCAAAATAGATGATCAGAATTCAGAAGCAAGCTAGAGTTGTTAGTTATGTATTGATTTTTTGTTTTTACGTTGGTTGCTCAACCAGAAACAATTTTTTTTTTAATTTTTTATCAAATCTCATATGCATATTAAGTTATTCGAATTTAAGATTTCTTATTTTTAGTGAAAGAAGATTATTATTAAATTATTTATATTATTAATAGTTATGTATTGATTTTTTTTCTTTTTTTGATATTGATTTCATAACGGGAAGCAACTATTTCCAATCTCTTATTCCATTTCATCTGCATGTTATGTGATTCAAATTTAGAATCTCTTATTTTCAGTGAAAGAACATTGCCATTAATTATTTAGATCATTGACAGTTATGTATTGATATTTAAATTAATGTACTTTGAATTTCATTTTTTCAAAGTGTATTAATTATTCAGGAAATGTTTGCGGTGGTCACATGTGAGGAGGGCACTGGTTTTTTTTATGCCATTGCCATCACTAGAGTCAAATTTTCTTTGTTTTTGTTATTATATATATCTATATATATATATATATTTGAAATTAAGAATGTGAAATGGCAGCTCCAGCTAGCTTCAAGTTCCCGTTAATGGCTTCCATATCATGACTTTTGAAAATAGACGAGTCTTCATCATAGTTGCAATGGATATGTCTCCCTTCCATATTTTTTTCTTATGATTTTTTTTTTAAACATGAGAAATTAGGAGATGGGAGATTACACCTATAAGAATTGGCCCTTATTCTTCAACGAAGATAAGGTAACGTTTCATAAAGTAAGATTTTTAAAGTTTAAGTCATATAATGTGAAAATGTAGTGAGTGAAAGAATAAAAGAGTTTTGTATTATTTAAAAAGAAAAGAAAAAGAGTATAATTGAAGCCAGAAAAAAAAAAAAAAATCTGTGAGAATCATCTTCCTTTTTCTTATTCTTTTAATTAAGTGACTGGAGGGTGTTACGAAAGCTGCATGCATCGAAGCACATGGATATTTTCATAGACACGTCGATAAGGGGAGATAAAGAAATAGGAAAAGTACAATAATGCGTTCTGAAGGGCAGAAAGAGCGATCAAGTCCACATGCAAAGGTATTCTTGAAACGGAGACACAGAGGCGCCATGGCCAAAGCTACTTTCAGAGAAAGGGGAGACAGACGATGCTATCTGAAATCTGATCGTCCTCTTGTCATTTTCCCACATGTACTTCAGTTCAGTCCACCTAGACATGTGGAACCATACCAAAATCTTTGATCTTGTCTCCATTTAGATGACATAAAAGATGTGTAATTCAGTAACTAGGATTAATCTCCATCCATAACCTCTAGTCATGAAGCAATGGTAGATTGATCAGCAAATACAGTAGATTTTATTTGTGATGTAATGCATGGCATATACATGCTGTAAGATAATCAGAAGGCCACCAGAAGAAGGAACATCGTTTATCTTAATCTCTTATCGAGGCACGCTGAGACCTGCCTGTGTCAAAATAGAAACAGTAGAATTAGCCTAGAGGCAAAGTATAGAGCTTGTTCTCTTTGAGTTAACACTAAAAAATCATCCACAAACAATCAACAGAGATCAAATTCTCATCGTTGACTAATAGTATTTTCAGCTAGAAAGTATAAACCACATTTCACAAATTATTAAATATTTCCAATCAACAGATTTATTTGTTTTTAACAAAGAAGGGGAAGAACATAATTTTCAAGTTGTTGCTAAAATCATAATGACCTAAAACCATGTGGAAGCTCCCCAATTCAACTCATGTCGCTGAGGGTATGAGCCCCTGTTTCAACACACCAACTTATCAAATAATCATGAACTTACATTGTCATACAATTATAGAAATTCTTATCCCTGGAAAATTATCCAAATCCTTCTTTTTTTTGATGCACTTATCCCAATCCTTCTTTTATTTTACTAGGGACTCCTTAGTTAATTTTAATAAGAATAGTGCCATTCTACCCTTCTGTCCTAGGTAGTTGATTACCATCCTGTTTAGGATGAAATTGGAAACACATTTCCTGAATTCTTATCAGCCATTTCAAGAATACCACTTTCAAGTGCATTTTCTGTTTTCTCCACTTACGCTATGTTCTTCCCTATTTCCTATCAGTAGACTAGTAGATGCTTATCACTTCAATCATTTTATAAAGGAAAAAGCAGAAGACCAATTAAATACAATTGTCCATAAAAGGAAACCTTGGTTTCAATATGTGTTTGCATGATTTATATGTATAGTATGTCTAACAAATGCTAGTGACACCAAAGAATTTTCAAGCATGACACATTCAATCCTAAAGCAACCTCAAACCAACAATAATAAAATGATAAGAGACAATAAAATGGAAATTTTAAGGTTGAAAAGGCTGAGGGCTAGGGAGTCAAGAATTCAAAATTACAGAACTGGTACACAATGTTAAAGGTATAGTTTGAGGCTGAGAGCCAGCGAGTCAAGAAGACAGCTTTCTCTTGTATGGAAAAGTTACAAAGGTCTACATGAATCAGGGTCGATGTGTCCTGCATGACCAATTTTACACAGAGCAGCCACTTCATAACCCTATGATGACGAAAAAATTTAAATTTCCTACAGGGGGCATGGCATACAATATCCTCAATGAAGAAAATGTTATGCCGGATAGGTATGGCAAAGATGGATTCTTTTAATCCCACATTGTTCGGTTTTCACCACGACTTAATCAATAACAATTAAAAAGGCAAAATTCTTTCTTTTCTTACCCCAGTTCATTCATCAACCAGTAATTGAGGTAGAAACAAGATCATGCAGCCATTTAAAAAAAAAAATGAAGATTAAATATGCAACCAAGATTACTTACAAAAGAAATGCGGACTCAAAATAATAGATTCTGATTAAGAAAACTGAATACCAATATCATGAAGGCATTAATTGAAAACCAATAAGCTGCATTAACAAAATAAGAGTTAAAGGTTGCTTACAGAAACTACATTAAAAACAATTGAAGATTATCAAACACCCGGATTTGCACTGCAAAGCATACCCTGAGACAACGATCTCGAACGCCGGAAATCAATGCCGAGGCACAAGGTGAGCGGAGCTGAAGATGCCGCTGAGTGGAGAGGAAGCAGAGACTGAAGAGAACCCAACTGAGGAACTGGCCTGAAAATCAAAACCCAAACAAAATGTTTAGTAATTTTAGGCAACCCATTCGCAAAGAGAAGCTAAATTACAAATCCCAACGCTCAAATTACAAAATGATTGGAACATGAAACAGGTTTTAATTCAAAGTGCTTGCCTTGAAAATGTGGGAGAAGAGCTGGTGGTCAGAAGAGAAGATGCAGGTTTGGGTTTAAGGGTGGGTTTGATGAAGGAGTCTTTCAGGAGAGAAAGCGTTGGTCTTGAGAGAGATCTACAGCGAGAAGCCATGTTGGAGAAGACGAAGGAAGGAGAAATGTTAGGGTTGTCGCAGTAACACCGGCTAGCCGCCGATGAGTGGCGGCGCAAGCGTCGCAGTTTAGACCTTTCGGGGGGTCTTTGTGGGGGTTTAAGACTGCAACACCTTCAACGGCCCAAAAAAAAAAAAATGTAAGCTCGGTTAGCAATGCAGATGGACCCAGCCCCTTATGCTATTTCTCTAATTATTATTTATTTATAAAATATTTGATAAATTTGATAAATCTGTTAAAAAAATTAAATGAACAATAAGCAAAAGAGAAATGCTTAGTCAATGTTGTTTTTGGGTGGTATTATAGAGATAATTTTTTTATACCATATTTTAATACAATTTTTACGTATCATTAAATGAGTTGATACTTTCAATATCATAAGTTTTATATGAATAAAAAGAACTAATAGTTTAAATGATACATTAAGTTGTATTAAAAGGTGATACAAAAAAATTGTCCTAAAATCATTTCTTGTTGTTTTTTACACTCTTCTTCAACACTTATGAAATGATTAGCCTAAGCATTGATGATTTTAAATTTAAATAACTTAATTTGTTACATAAATGAATAATAGAGAAATACATATGATGTGAATCAATTATAGTGTGAGTATTAATTAAGTGTGAGAAAAAGAGTGTCCCTAACACTCCTCATAAGCAAAATCCAACTGTTTTTAAGGTAAAATATGCTTTAAAAAAAATTGGCTTACATTTTGTAAAAATATTTCTTTTTTTCCTTTTAAAATTATTCTCTCCCCCTAACAAGATTTCTAATCTGGTTAAGGCCCAAGGCCTAAATTTTGGGCCTATGCACAATGGTCCGATTATCAGAACGGAGCAACTCAGAAGAAGCCGTCTCTTCTCTTTCCCCGGAGGGCAATGCCGGAGGGAGAACGGTATTGTTGTGATCTCTGTGTCTGGTCTCCTAGTTTTTTGGCGTCTGTCGACTCCGCCGCATAAGCCGGGAAAATCGATATCGATCAGACACAAGGTGCGAAAAAAGTCAGAAAGGAAGCCGAAGGAAAAGATGAGATCGTATTCTTCACTCAGAGCAGTCGCCACAATAATTCACAGATTCACCAATGGGGTTCCCGCAAGCTCCTTCATTACTAGGAGCAGAAGTTCGTTATCATCAGTGGTGTCGATATCATCGGCTTCATCTTTTCCTCAGCACCAAATTCAGTTCAGTGAGTATCAGCAGCGAAATGTGTCCACTTTCCCTCCTGTCTGCATGGGCAGGCGCTCCAGCAAAATTGCTGGCAGAAAGGTCCCTTTGCTTTCTCCTCAAATTGCTGACATTTACTAACTTGTGAATATGATGCATTAGAGTGCTTGTTTTGCTCTGAGAATTTTTGGGTCTAGAGGAGTTGTATTGCAGTTGTTGAAATTTAGATCCTTTGGATAAATTATTATTATTATTTTTTTTTGTGTTCATAAGCTGTTTTATGGTTGCTGGTTTGTTGTTCTAAGTCAGTGAATCATTAACAACGTTTTCCAATAATGGGTTCCTGATTTTGAATTTTTCATGTATGCCACCTGTTTGATGAAAGTCCAAGACGAGTTTGGTTCCATCTTTAATGGTTAAAAGTTAATTTTTTCTTGTGGACCTTGATTGTGAATTGTTTGCTCGTATGCTTTACTGTTCTGGTTAAACGCAGGGTGCTCAAGATGCAAAGAAGGCAAAACTGTATTCAAGGATTGGAAAGGAAGTTGTATCTGCGTAAGTCTAATGGTTAAATCCAGGAATGGAAATTTTTTTATTTGGTAGCTTAGTGAACTTCTTCTGTTCCCAAACATTATTGGTGTGGTTTACTTTTAGTAGTTTGTTTGGCATATCAGGTTTGTAGTTGTATGCTTTTCCAGTAGTTATCTTGGACGCTGAAAGGATCATAGTTGTGATTATATTGGATGATGCAGTGTAAAAAAAGGTGGTCCAAATCCGATGTCAAATATGGTTCTTGCTGCTGTACTTGAAAAGGCCAAGGAGCTTGATGTTCCCAAGGAAATTTTGGAGCGTAACATCAAGAGAGCTTCTGAGAAGGGACAAGAGGCTTACTTTGAAAAAATTTATGAGGTTTGCATTTTATACTACCATATTTAATCAAAGGGCATCTGTCTATACCATTATTTACTCTTGTGATATATATCCTTTTAGGTGTATGGTTTTGGTGGAGTTAGCATGGTAATTGAGGTCTTAACAGATAAAATAACCCGGTCGGTGGCGACTGTTAGGGAGGTTGTAAAGGACCATGGAGCAAAAATGGCAGATCCTGGATCTGTCTTGTTCAAGTTCAGGCGTGCTCGGGTTGTTAATATAAAAGTCATAGATGCAGACAAGGACCAGCTCCTTGCCATTGCTTTAGATGCTGGTGCCGAGGATGTTATTGAACCTCCAATAAGTGAGGACGACAGTGATGAGGACAGATCAGAGAGGTAATTATTCCCACCTCTTTGTGCTATTACATCTCTGATCTCTTTATTTTGTCATGCTTCAGTTCTATTTCTGGATGATTGAAGTCCTACATTGTACATGTTAGATCTCTTCTTTAAACCCTTAGCCTAACTAAGTTTGAATTCATAAAATATATCGTATGCCATCCTATGTGAATTCTTTTTATTATGATGATCTTTGTCTCCTTGGATCTACCTAGTTCTAACCCCTGGTTTTCCTGGTAGCTATTATAAAATTGTAAGTTCAACAGAGAATTATGCAACAATACTTGCAAAATTACGGGAAGAAGGAATAAATTTTGAGACTGACAATGGTTCTGAGCTACTTCCGATAACCACTATTGAGGTATGTCCATATTTGATCACTTCTCTTGTCTGCATTTGATCCATTTCTAACCATATATCTGTTGACTGCGTGTTATGTTGAGCACTTGAACACAATTTTAAACTGCCTGAATAGAGCTTCTAGGTCTTCTGGTTTGTTGGCTCTCTCCTGATTGTTAAAAACATAGCCCTTCCTTTCCTGCTTTTGCTCTTGAGGAAAATGGTTACATGTTAAAGTATTGGTGGGTTTCAGGTTGATGATGAGGCTATGGACTTGAATAGGGAACTTATGTCTAAATTACTTGAACTTGATGATGTTGATGCTGTTTATACCGACCAGAAATGAGTTACATTTGTCCTGAGAACCTTAGCAGTTGGATTGAGGTTTACTACTGTGGAATAGTTCTTATTAGTTAGTGCAAAATTAGAATCTAATTAAGCTTCCTATTGTAACAAAACTGGGAGATAACAAATTGTTACTCAGTTGAGCTGCCTCTGGGACTGGGACCTCTTTGTATGTCCTCCAATGTTCTGCTTCTTGGTTCTTTACTCTGTTTGATTAGAGTGGCATAGAAATATGGGTGAAGTTTGAATGCTCGAGACCAGATTTATTTAACTAGGTTTTTCTTATATAAAGGCTTTTCTCAGTTGTTGTTGTTAAACAAACTCTAAGGCAAGGCGGTGGCTGTAACCACACATTTATTTTGGAAATAAGATCGTAAAGATTTTCTTTGATCATGATTAAATGCTTACCCAAACCAGCATTACTGTCGTGCATTACTTCAAGATTTCATTTTACATATACAGCACTCTGAAATTTATGCAATACTTAATTCTGCTTAGGCCTTGGGCACCAACTAGCAATCATCATACATATATGATAATCTCCATGATTTATGCTGTCTATCATACATGAAACAACACATCAGATGCATATCAGAAGCAGTATCTGGATGCGGAGAAGGTATTATTTCCACCTTAACTCCTAAACAGATTTTATATTTTTGGAACCCAGCAGCCGTGCAGCCCGTATGGTAGGCCATAAGGGAACCTTGCCCTGGCAATTTCTTTGAATGTAGATCCGTCCAAAAGGAGCGCATACCCACCTCCATTTTTCTCACTGATCATAGAGATCGCAACACCTGCAACAATGTTACATGGTAAAATTTAAATCCATTTCATTCATTCATTCATTCATTCTTCTTCATTTCCAGTGTATCATAAATCAATGGTAAAGGACCCAAACTCACCATCATCTTCCTCAGTTGCCCCTGGGCGTGCGACAAAGAATGGTTCTGATGGCACTGCACCCTCCTCATACCAATTCTTGGCCATTTTCTTTACAAAATCAAGCTGAAATAGAAGGAAAACAGAGTTATTACGTCTCTCTAGAAAAGATGCTTCAGTTGATACCAAGAATATTGATTAACAGCACTAACCTTAGTGAGGGTGTTAGGGAAATTACAGGGGCGTTGTGCTCCACAGGCATAAGCATATCTGTATTTCTTCCCCAAGTAGTTAGGGTTTATGCTGCACATATCCATTCCTCTGCCATGTTCATCTGGATCCAAAGCTGCCTCCAACTTCCCCTTTGGACTCCCATCCAATGGTATTATGAATCTCCCAACCCTAATTTTCAAACACTAATTGAGTCAAGTTTCTATATATGTATATTGCATGAACATGCAAACATGCTAAAAATATCCTCATCATTACCTTGCATCTGGCAATACATCTTGGCCGTTGAATGATCGGAGATTATGAAGCCTAAGCTTATCTAGAATTGTTGTGTCAGCATTGTGTTCGCAACAATCGGCAATGATTGCTGTGACCCTTCCATCTTCATCCTCCTCTTCGTATGCATTAATGAAGTGGAATGTCACAAATAGTGGTACCTCCACGCTTGCCACCTTCAAACACCAAAACCATATAGTGGGAAAATCTTGCATCGATTATGAGGATTGCTAAGACCCTTGAAAACCATGAAAGGGGTAAACAGAGACTTACAATTTTTCCACTAGCTTTGCACATGACATGGAGAAAGGCTTTGGATTCTGGATGCCACTCAAACTTGTAAAGTGGCGTTGGCTCAGCCCTCAGCAAATTCTGTGCACAGTATCTCAATGGCATCTCCGGAACAACGATGTAATGCTCAGTGACAGGAAAAGAGTGGACCCACCCAGGTGCTGGTCCTCCCCGGCAATCCACTCGTCCGATGATCTTCCTCTCATTTGTACCTGGCTTCATCTTCACCACCAAGTATCCTGGCTTCACCAAATCCGGCAACAACGTCAGGAACTCAGCATCTGTCACTATTGGATGCGCCGAATGAATCAAACCCCCGAGGTTATCACTGTACTCAAATTTCCCGAGCGTGTCCAACGTGTTTGGGTCAATAATTATGGACCCTTTTTGTGTTTCTGTCAAACACACCACACGTCCGTCCCCAAGCTTGACAACGCCGGTGTTAGCGTTGTCGGTTAAGGACGTACCGGAAAAGAGGCTGGCAAGGTCCCCAACGTAGGCTAAGAAATTGTCCGGCTTGGGGACCTCCGAGAATTCACGGAAACATATTCTTTTGTTCTTCTTGGCCGCCTTGTAGGCTTCAGACTCTAACTGGCGGTGGCCAGCGATCAAGCGGCCATTCTCAAAGTGGAGCTTGACTAACATGGAGTAGCCGTCGAAGAGGTGCCGGAAGTTGTAGTCTTCTATGTGCCACAGACCTGGACCATTTCTCAGGTATGTCCCATTCTGCATGTCATTATACATTTATTAATATTATTTAGTTTTAGTTGAATTGAAACAAAAAAGACAATGGTCACGTAGGGGTACACGAAGATTTTGAATTATAAATTATATATAAAAAGGTGATATATTAATTTAAGTTTTATTTATAAATTATGAATCATAAAAGGGTTATTATAAACTTTGATCTGATCAAGACAAGGAATCTATTTCCTCGGACTGAAATTTTTACTTTGTTATCTACTACCTCGACTATAGGCATCCTATGCTACGAAGAAAGTTATATTTAGTTTGTTAATTTTATTAATTTATATATCTTTTTTCTTATAAAACAGCTGGTTGGAGTGTTTAATTAGAAACATTAACTTATAGATTGATTTCAAATTAATATTAGTTATTTTATCATTAATAATTAATAATTATAATTATCAATTTTTTTTAACAGTTAAATCAAATATAATTGAAAATTGAATGATACGTACTCACAAATACTTTGTCAGAAGGAATAAAGAGAAAGAAGATATCCCTATGTTTACTAAGCTCATGTTAGATCGGAGAAACGACCATTAATTTCATAGTAAAACAATAAAAATGAGGTAATGGGATTTTTGATTTTTTTTTTCCTTCAAATACATACCAGCCATAAGGGTATTTCTCCTTCCACAACTAGCTCATCCTCCCACCGCTCTTGTCGGATGCTAGTCCACGCAACATGATTCTGGCTCCGGTCGGCAATGGTTTCATTATCCAGAGATGGAGCAGCAACCCGTGTAGGACTCGCAACACTGCTCGATAAATTGCGAGGAATGTTAGGTTTCTGGCAAGCAAGAGAACTGGTTTTATCATTTCTCAAGGAATATTTGGGTTTGTCATCAAAATACCGCTGCATGGTGACCGGCTGGCGAAGGACACCTGGAAAGGTTAGAGAAGCCATGGATGAGTGTAGGAGATAACTGTAAGTAGAAGGTGTGACAAAGAGGGGTGCGAAGGATTTGTATTTATAGGGCATTCCAAATAATTTCTATTCGAATCTTTTCTTCGTCTTCCACTATTTTATTTTCCCTTTTTCTTTTCTAATCTCCTTAAAAAATAAAGTGTGTATAAATATATATTTGTTATATTGGGGGTAACATTCCTTCCCACTATAAAATGAGAAAGTTTTCACTTTAATAATTTATGTGATATATCTACAATTAACAAAAAATTGATACCTCAAATATGAAAACTTGTGTTATGAAATATAAGGATACATGAAACTATTATACATTACATGATAATCATCTCTGATACAAAACACACAAAAACATAAAGAACATACGTACTGAGATGGATTGCACTACAATATTATCTATATATGTAGCAATTGGTCTTATTTATGTGTTTAGTTTTATTTCATTCTTCTGTGAATCAGGAAAGTACGTATATGATGGACCCTGTGGTTTGGTACAAGATGACGATTCGGGGAGAATCTGATGATCTCAAATATTCGTGCAAATGCAAATGTTTTTGGTTCTTGAAATTAAAAAAAAAAAAAAAAACAAAGCGCTTCGGATGATCAATGAAATTAATTTATTTAGTATATGAGCACAATATGAATGGGGGAAAAGAGCGGTGGAGACTGGAAGTGGGGCAGGTTCTGTCTCCTGCAACTACAATAGTGAGTAATCCCCCACCATGTTGCAATATGGTTCAAAATTCTGGGTTTAGATCAAAAAAATATTAACGAATTGCTAAGAGATTGCTTGCTGGAGATTGGTTGATGAACGGGGAAGGGACAAATGGAAAGAGAGGTTTCGAAAAAATCCATCCCAAAACTTTTGCTTAAAAATTATTTAAGTAATTGTTGAACCAGTCATTTGCTTTTTTAACTCTTAAAGACAGTGGCTTCGAATCATGTCTGGTAAGAACATCTCAATATACTTTTAATAATTTTTTATTTGATTATTAAA
>BPVZ01000187.1:226069-240798 GCA_020521535.1 Rubroshorea leprosula | reverse complement strand
AAAACAAAGGCATCAATAATTGAAATGGGGCAAAAGCTGATGAGTTATACAGCAGGTAACCCCAATCAAGTCAAGTCAACAAGAAAAAAAATAACAGTGGTATGCAGAGGTAAAAAATGGAAGTTTTACATTTGCTGTAGTACAGACATTGACCTCTTTGGTAAGATTGCTTAATGAAGTACAGTTACTACTGTTTAAGATCTAACAAACTGAAAAATTGTGTGTGAAAAACGGCGTGTACTTTTCATGTTTTTCAGAATTCAGACCATGAAGATGGAGCGCAGCGGAATCAATGAGGATAAAAGAAACCTTAGCATTAATTGATTATCATAATGATAGGTACGTACCACTACATTAAAACTTTTTTTTTTTTTTGATAAAGGTAATAATTAAGAAGTTAATTTGAATTAGTTGTTAACAACTAAGAATTCGATCTCCAAACCAAGTAAATATTCCATTTGTTCAAATAAGACGCGCAGTAATTGGGCTACTTTTGGTGGAGTTCACCACGGTAGCAGAACTCGAGGCCATTGCCCATTGGGCCACTTTTGGTGAAGTTCACCACGATAGTAGAACTCGAAGTTCTGACCACCTCACTTAAGCACTTAAAATTTGGAGTCAAATCATTGGATCGAACTATTGGATCTAAAGGCCCGATTCTACTACACTAAAAACTTATTCACGATTGAGTTATGATGAAATTAAAAAATCTAGGATGAATTATTTTTTTTTATTTTTTTATTGTCTATGGTTTACATAAAGGTTTAAACCTTTAAAATCTTGTCTTTTAAAAAATAAAGGTATTCATATTTGTTTTGTAATGTGAAAAAGAGTGCTCCTAACACAATTAATAATAAATCAATGAATTAAATAATTTAATAATTATTTTCTTTCGTTTGAACTAAAAGATCCTTAATTTGAGTTATATAACATGCATGTAAGATAAAATAAATGATGAAAGATGATTGATTCTTATTACGCAATCAAGATAAAAAAAAAAACACAATTAACAATGTTCACTTCTTCTTGAAGCAGATATACACTGTACAATAATGCAATCCAACGTAATGCTGTCTCTCAAACCACACAAAAGTTTTCAACTCCCTGCATCAGACACTGAAAATCACACAGGACAGCAATGGATTCAGAATGACCTGTGTTTATGGTCTGAATCATGCAGCCTCAACGTTTGTTTGCCACATGCAATGCCCATTCACATCCGATTTTAACAGAACTTTTGTTCTACACATTAATTTCCATGCATGCTAAGTGGGACCTGAATAACAGATATTTTTCTCTAATAATCTTCACATATTAGTAAAATTCACATGCTGTTCATGTGCTGGCATGCTTGTGCAGGTTGGATTATATGAATTCACACAAACACACAGCCCATTCGTAGAGGATGATGCAATTTCGGAAGAATCAGAACCACACATTAAATATGAAAAAAGAATAGTAAAGAGGTGTACTGACTCTAGTGTTCTTCCCCAATAATAGTAATTGTATACACTACACAGTGTATATGGTCCTTATGGACCATAACAGCCATGATGTAGTCCAAAGTTTCTTCCTTTCTTGGGAAGACAATTATATCAAAGCTGGGAATTGAAGGTGGGTGATGATTCCTAATAAGCACATTTCAACTGGGACCTGAATTGAAGGTAGGTGATGACTTATAAATGTTAGATGCTATAATTAGTTGAAAGCATCTAGTCCATCAACTGACTGCTCATATAGGTAAGAAACAGTAGTCCAGAATCATGCTTTAATAAGCTAAAGCTGAATTGATGAAAAGACACCATCACACCCATGTTGCAAGTCTTCACTTGTGTCTAGAACTGGCATTTTATCTTAAGGAAGAAGAGAAAAAGATATCCTAGGATTGAGTCAAGATCAACATACATGTGTAGGTCTTACATAAATTATGAACCATTAGATTTTCAAATCCAAAGGTTGAAAATGATGGTATCTCAAACCTTTGGATATGAGAATCAACAGGTAATAATTTATGCAAGAGTTACACCCGTAAGTGGATCTTGACTCCCTTGGATAAATTGTCTGATAGCAGTTCTTGTGCTCTACTCTCTAGCATTCAGGCTAAACATGAATACTGGCTGAATACACATGATAAAAACCTTTTGCTCTACTTTCCAATCTGTATCTAGAAGCCTGAGAATAGAAGTTTCAAGATCAGGTTATAAGCTATATGGTTAAGCTCAGTACATGGAATTTAGCTGCAGGGTTGTGGAGTCATATATATTGTGTCCTAACATAAACAACAAAGAATTCAAAAAGATCTAATTAAAATCAACTGCATGCAAAACTTAATGCTTTTAGGCCCATTAGTAAAAGTATGGTTGCCACAACTAATTATTTTCATGAAGTTAGAGAATAAAGAATGTCTTAATTTGCGGTTTTTTTTTTTTTTTTTCAGTTGGGTGTCTCTATTTGAATGTAAGGAAACAAAATGAAGCAATTTCTAGAAATACAGGCCTACAATGAGTGAGGGGGCTCCTCTTACCCTTTCCTCCTCTTAGGACTTAAAATGAAGCCATCATCATTGTCACTGTCATTGTTGATTATTTTCCTTGCTTTTATGTCTCTATTCTTTGATGCCTGCTGCTGTTTATGTGAACTCTCAGGTTTGCTGGTGGATTTTGGAGGAGGGGATTTAACCGGAGTTCCCAGGTGAAGTTGCTTTTGCTTTCTTTGCTTCTTTTCATATGCCCTTTTGGCTCTTTCAGGGGATAACAAGCCATGTTCCATCATCCTGCAAATTGAAATATATTACCTCTTTCTCAAGACTAAATTTTATTCACAAGTTAGAAATATTGTAATCTGAGTAGAATGCTCTCTGGCATAACTCTAAAGAAGAAAATGAAGAAAGAGGGGAAAAAAAAGGGCAGACAATTAAAAATACTTGGCGCATAATTTTGTCAACAATCAGTTTTCAAGTAAAAATCGCAGAATTACTTCGAAAATGAGTCATATTCATACAGAAATATTTACAAACAAATTGAACTTTTGCTTCAAAGCAGATGCTAGAATTAGATCCACAATAAACACCATAGAATAAAACCAACTCAATGAAATGTTAAAATAGTTGGAGTTGTCCACATTAGTCATTTTTGCTTCATCCACCCAATATTGAGTCCTCTCTCCCCCTGCAGAAGCTGGGGGATTTGAGATTGAGACCTTCTTGGAAGAAGGTCTAGGACTCTCCAGGGAATGATAGCATAAACTAGTAAAGCTTTCTTGTTCCTGTTAATATTTTTAGACTTAAGCAGAAAAATTAGTAACTTGTTCACCATCTTCACAAAATGTTTATCCAACAAAATGTGTTTATATGTTTGGTAACTACATTACAAAATAAGATCAGAGACTAGCACAACAGAGTCCTGAGAAGCACTTCTCAGACAAAGCAACTCAAAAGAAAGAACTTTCCAATTTTCCATCTCTATACAAAGTCAAAACAATGGAAGTATTCAATCATATGAACGAGACAAATTGCTCATAATAAGCAAACTCATAATTTCCAAAGTCTCACAGAGGAAAAACTTTGCATATAACCCCTATTCACTCCTCCCTCCCAAAACACAAAGGAATCTTTAATTGCATTTTCACCCAAAATCTATAACTCTCAGAAAATACAGTATCAAGTTGAAATTAAGACTGTGAATTAATTACTTAATTAAAAATTTAACCAAGGAGGCTAAATCATAGCTAGCATCATTGCAACCAAACAACTTTCACATTACCACCATTGATGGACTCTTCAACTATCAAACAGTAATGCAAGAAGTGCATGGTAACATATGGCCTAAGCTCCAAAAAGCATAAAAAATGTTGCTTAGGCTGGAACTAAGACACTAGCATTGTTAGTCAGGAAAAATGTTGGGGCTCTCCAAGTGACATGACTTTTAAGAGTTCAAAACAAAATCAAAATTGATTGTTTATATTCTGAGGCTTGAACTGGCAGTTAAGTACTGAAACTTGAGATTTTAGTTTCTTACATGTAAATAATTTTGACAAGTATGCTAGCAATATAAGATAACTCACCAGAATTCTGCCATTTCGCTAGTTGGTATCTGTTTTGACAATGACTCGTAAAAAAGTCGTAAGGGCTCTCTCTGCCAAACAAAATGTATCAAAAACAAAGAAGTGAGTTGCATTTAATCCCTAAGACATGTTTTCAAACGAGCGGAGAATTCAAATCATATCTGCCAACCTCTTCGGGAGGATCATGTTTCTGGCCAGGCAAGGTGTACACCTTCTTCTCCCTCACTTTAGTTGTTGTGGTTGAGGTTGTTTTTGATGAACTTGAGGTGGCTTTAGATTTTACCTTTACATGTGAAATACATAGTCTAACTCATCCCACCATATAAAATTCACAAAACTCAGAGAGAAGAAAAAAAAATTTTAAGATATCCACAGAGATTACATGTCAAAGCAAACCAACTGAGAAAAAGCCATAGCTGAATCAACCAAATAAACCCCATACCACTAAACTACATCCCAAATCCAGATCATTCAATTCACCAATAACCTTTTGAAAACAATCCAGAAGCTGAAATTATCCCAAATCCACTTATTTCACTAAAGATAAACAAAGCAAACCAAATTCAACAAATTACAGGAGCAAACAGAAAACCCACGTATCCAAATCACCAAACTGGGAATCCAATAGAAACACTAAATCTAGTATATTCAAAAAGAGTGAAAAGAAACTAACTTTGAGATGGGTTACCCCTGTTTTTGTTGCAACAATTGACACAGATTTCTGCTTTGCATCAACAGACTGCTTGCTTGAGCTCTCTCCCTTCTTCTTGCTCACAGAAGCTTCAACCTTTCCCTTGGATGAACCATCTAGACCACTGCTCTTGACCTTCACAACACCAGCCTTCGTCTCTGTCGCCATACCCGCTCTATCTTCACCTTCAATGGGTTTCTATTGATCAAACCTTCATCTTCTTCTTAATTTAATCAAGAATCTGTAAGATTGTAATGTTTTATGGGGTTGATAATTATCCAAACTGAAAATTGGATAGCAATTATTACAAGAAAAGAAAGGGAAGATTTGAACTTTAGCTTTTTAATGACCTTTGTGTTTGTCACGTCTAATTCTTCATCAAACTCCGTTCACGGAACCGAAAGCACTGTGTTCTTCAACGGCTGATCGGAGCTCACCGTTAGTTTCACTGAAAAGCCAATAGTGCCCTTTTAATCCAGACGTCGACATACTTTCAGGGGTAGGTCACACTGGATAAAACAGTCATTTTACACTAGAGAAGAGATTTAAGGTGGAAGCCTGCGCACAGAAAGCTTCTGGCTGTCATGGTAAATTTTTTTTTTCAACAAATACAATTTGAGAGTAGGGAATAGGAAATATCATGGCATTGTCATTGTTTTAATTTAAATTTTAATTATTATGAAGATATTGAATATATTTAACAATTAATGTATGAAATCTGATGCTGAGTTTCTGTAATAAATTTAGTATTTGTACTCGTAGCAATTTTCCTAATCAATGATAAGAGAAATCATTGTCATCATACGGTTGACAAAGGGAGCTTAATCAAGAAATCATAATGGCCTCCTCTTTGTATTTAGTGTTAATTTTAGAGATTGGTGTTTTTTTTAAGACAAATGGTATAAAATTGATATAATTACAAGTTAAAATTACTGAAACATTATTAATTAAATAAACATGAAGAGGGCACCTGCAGCTTTGGTTTTTTTATTCAAATGCATTGAATTTTTTATATTTGTTAAAGTTTTATTTGTTGTAATAGTAGTGAAATTATCTTTATTTTTTTATATTTCTTCATATTTAAAAAATAAATACATAAATATGAAGAGAAATTTCATTAGAATATTTTCCTAATTTTACTATACAAATTAGACTTTTTTGTGTTGTTGCTATTGAAAAAACAACGTCGTTAATTTTATTGGAAAAAGTGTTGTGCATAAATCACGATTCCCAATTTTTATTATCCCTTTCTCTTACTTCCATGCAAAATATGACTAGGACACGCCATGTTCGAAGCAAAGGGCAGAGATGTGGTCGGAACACGTGTCAATTTGAGTTTACCTTACCACGTGAAACATTTTTTCCCATTCTACAGTGGGTTCTCAACTAGAGCTTTGTCCAGAGACAAGGGCGTGTACAGAATGGTTCTAACTTCTAACTTCTACATTAACTATGCTTCATTTGGAAAACTCTTGTGTACCAAATTGAGTGGAGGATCATATGAAATACGTCATATTTCTCAGGCCTAGGATGCCAAAGAAAATGTTGCCGTACCCTTTTCACCCTCATTTGCATCTGGAGATACCTCTTCTGTGGGATGGACAGGAGGATATTCTTCAAATTCGGAACATCTTTCTCTGAAACAAAGACAGCAAAGGATTCCCAGTTCAAAACCTCAAAGAAAGGAGGCACAAAATTGTCAGATATCATTACTGGAACACACTCGTAGAAAATGGCCTCCACTACTCGTGGACTATTAACTTCGTAACCTCTTGGACAGAGGCAGTACTTGCTGCTCTTCATGTGCTGGATGTAGTCCATCTTGCCCTTCATTTTTGGCATTTGACCAAAGATTTTCATGTCAGGATCTTTGTTTTCCCAGTGTTGGAGGAGAATTGGCCTTAAATAACCATGCACCTTCCCTGCGAAAAAAGCCAGGATTGATCTCTTGGAAGGAGGTTTGCCTCCAAGACCTCTTAGAGGCTTCTGTGGATACCGAAGATATGTCTCAGGAAGTGACACATCCTTGCCAACAGTGTAACCTTCCTTAATGTCAGAATTGCAAAGTGCCCTTATGCAATTGGCCATGTACTTCTTTGTTTCAGATGGTGCCTGAGAAAATAGAGATTAATTATTAGAGAACTATTCCGAGCTCATTTGCATGCCAATCATTGCTGCAATAAAATAGAGAAACTATTCAATGCAATTTGCAATTGACAACTTCCAAGCATCCCTAAAAGTAATTGACAATAAAAGGCGTACCCAGTCATGACAGGCAACGAGAAAATGATCAGCTCCTTCAGTTCTGTTCCAGAAAGGATATTTTGATGCAATCATGTCCACATAGTTCTTCAGAAATTGAATAAGGTTCTCTCGACTGTGAGAATCCGCCACATATAAGGTTTGCCGCAACTTTCTAGAACTAAATGGTAAGTAAAACAAGTGGGCTTCTTTTGGGTTTTTAGTGACAAATTTTTTGTTAGTTTCCAGCTGCCTCATAAACCATCCCTCAGAAGCATAAATGCCCTTGAAAAATGGCTGGTGTAATATAGGTCTTTTTCCTTCCCTGTATATGTACACTCTGAGTTTCTCTTCCATCAGTCCATAGCTCCTGCAAATTTGATGATATATATAAATTTTTATACGTTTATACATCCCTGAGTCCAAGTGGCACACGGTCAAAGCATCTAAGATATCCTTTCAGTGATTCATTCTCAACATGTTCTATTGTTATCTTTAATTTATGCCAACAAATTTGCTACATCACAATTCCTTTACAGAAATGAAAGAGAGGTGAAAACAAATAAGAAAGTGGGCTTTAACGATTTACCTTTTGAACATTGATAAATTCCTATAAAGTGGAGCATAAAGTTCCACTCCATTCTTTATGATGGGTGCATTCTTGATTTGTGATCTTGCATATAGTAGCTCTTGGTCAGCTGCAGAAGACCATCTCGGTGTCTACAATCAAATCCAGGAACAACAAAAAGAAAGGTTGTATTTACTACTATCTATATATAGAAGTCATTCAAGTCAAAAAAACAAGCTAAGCTAGTAAAAATTAAAACTGAACTTTTAAGCATACCACTGAATGATAAAAATCATTACTCTGATGCAACAGACTGTTCATCTCATCTATTGTAATTACTGCAGAGCTTGGCATCTTAATCCTTTCCTTGACCTTAGGACCATTGGTCAAAGGAAGATAGCTGGGTCTGTTTAAATTGTCTTGCACTTGCACTGGTTTTTCAGTACCATCAAAACTGGGTGTCAGATTTTTCTCCGCTGAACATGTAGTGGAATTGTTAGACATAACAGGATTCCTGATATTTGTATCTGCCTTCTTTCTCAATTCTATATTAGTTGATGAATCGATTAGTGTTGATGCAGCTACAGGAGATACAAGGTCAGCATTGTAGTAACCATTACTTTCAGATGACATATTTCTTTCTGTAATATTACTATTCGAAAAGTCACCATACATGGTTTCATTTTCTGGAGAAAAGGTTTCTTGGGCATCACTATCTTCCTCTGCTTCACTTTTATCATTAGAACTTTGGCCAAACTCCATAGTGGAATTGTTACTTAGCTCCAATGTCTCAGCTGAAGACCCCTTACCAGATTTGCTACCCTCATCAAACCTTGGAGATACATTCAAATTCAATCTCACATTTGTCTGCAACACAACATCACCATTCAGATCTTTTCCATTCACTTCTGAGGACATAACATGAGCTGTCTCATTGGGTGCATTCATACCAGTGGAGTTTAAACCACTAACATGAGTCGCATTTGCAACCTCCTCAGACTCAGAAACTGGTCTACCAGTAAAGAAGTCACTATTCTCTGCCATGGCAACCTTATCAGAAGGAAATAGTGAGGACATAAAATTACCGTACCAAAGTTGAAGACATTGTGATGCTATAATTAGAGCAACCAACATTCCCATAACCCCTAGCAATCCCGTAGTTTCTATTCGAAGCGAAGACTTAACTTCATAAGCCATATTGAGAAACCATAGAATTGATCCTCAGCTTTCTCCAAATGATAAGTACATCATCCCTGTCAGGTTGTTCCCAATTACCAAATTTAGTCAGAGACAAAGCCCTCTAATTACCAGCCAAAAATTCAGGATACATTGGTAAAATGCAGTAAAGAAAACTACCTCAATAAAGCAATGCACTAGTAGTGGTAGAGAGCTGAATGCAGTCCAACATGTGTAATTAAATTTTAAGGAAACACCAATTAGAACATAACATCTCCTTTCATAAACTTTGATTCACAAAATATAGAACGAATACAAGGAATTAACAAAACCATAAGAATTAAGAGCAAACTTGAAAAAACAAGAAAAATGATATGCATACAGTTTCTGCAGTCTTTCCCGTTTGTGTTCGGCTGCCGAGACCCAAGTATACTTACAATTGTTTTCTTTCACTTTGTTTTCTTTATTCTTTTTCTATCTCAAAGATTCTCGGCTGCCAAACGGCAAAGTTTCCACATGGGAGGAAATAAACGGAGGGCAACTGAGAGGGTTTGGGGATTTGCATGCGGTTTGATTCGTTTGAATGGAATTTTTTAAAGGATTCAACGCTGCTTATGTGCTGATTTTTCTTTTTTTCCCTTTTTGCACCAACTTTGCTGTATAAGTCACTACGGAAGTAGACTGGCGGCTAAGTAGTTCTGCAAAGAAATTAATGGGGTACCTTATTCAAGTGATAGAGCTTTAGAAATATTCATGACAGTTGATGCATTTGATAAGCTACGATCTTTGTTGGTTTTTAGATTTGAGTTCTGCTGCTAGTAGTCTGTCCTTGTAAACCTTTCTTCGTTCCTTTCATTGAGCCGTTGACATTAAAATTGAAGAGGGTAGCACTTGGCCGATTATGTGCTTTTTGTTTTGTATTTTTTTTTTCTGGTTTTTTGTTTTGGTTTAATGGCGATGGTGTATTTGAATTAATTTATACATATTTTAAAATTATTTTTTTTGTGATATATCAAAAGTAAATTTTTTATATTAAAATTAAATTTTTTTAAAAAAATTACATATTTATTAATTTCACCATATAATTAAAACTTAATCGTTAATTGCGTAAATAGTTTAATGATCATTTTCTTTTGTTAAAAATAAAAAATTTTGAAATTAAGTCGCATGATATACAGATGGAATGGAATAAAAGATGAAATAAATGATTATCCCTTATTATATAATCAAAATAAACAAAATATAACCAATAAAATAAAAAACAAACTCTATTTTCAATAATATATACTAGCTAGCACTCTACGGATAGTTGCCCATTTTATCAATACCAAATTTTAACTTCAAGTAGGAGCATTTGGAGCTTCGATTTAATTTTGAAAGCAGAGTTGACTCTCTTGGAGGGAGAATGGGGTTCGCAACTTGATATTCATCCAAGTATAGATTTTCATTTGTTACGTACACATACAAAATCCTAAACAAGCGATAAACACGGCCTCGGCCTTTTCACCTCATCGTCATTGATGGACGCATTTAATACTAACTAATATATAAGTAATCAACGACGGTTGTTATGCATGCATCTACATGTGGTCCTCTGTCTCAATGTAAAACAAATCTTCTTGTTGTGAGTGCTTCTCACGACAGCTTAATACTTGACACGTTTAAATTTACTCACATTAACACCACCACTTACAAAGGCGGTACATTAATTGTAAAGGCAAAAGCCCCAAATAAGTAGGGCATTAATTTTAACTTGTTTGGATATTCAATGAGTATATCAACTTTGAAAAATAGCATCAACTTTGAAAAATAGCACTTGAGGCATCTTGTCTCGTTGGTTAAGAGTGCATGTGCTTCCAACCTGAAGAAAATAAGAGGTGTAAACACAGGAGAAAACTGAAGAAAGTAGAAAAGGAAGGGCCAAATTAACAGTCGAATTTGAAAAAAAAAAAAGGAACAAAGTGTGCAAGGGACAAAATTTTACTGGGTCAGACCCAATTTTTTTCATTTTCATTTCTTTTTTGGGTATTTCCGAATCCATCCCAACTTAAAACTCGAATTTTAAAATTTCTAATTTAGAGTTTTAAACTATTAACCGTTATTCTTTTCTTTTTTTTTTTCAAGCAAGTATGATGATGGTACACAAGAGAAGAGGACTGAGAACCGAAGAACACAAAGTGCAAAGCCCAAATAAATTAGACTCTCGGGCCTATCCAGCCCAAATTATCTTAACCCAACCCGTTACTACCGTCCAAGCCCGTTACTACCGTCCAAGTTACCAACCCGACAAATTACTAAAACCCTAACCCCAAAACCCGGGACCTTTCTTTCCCGCAAATTTCCTTTCTTCCTCAAATCTTTAGCTCCCGAAGTTGAAAAGCTCCTCTCTTTCTTCACCATGGAGATAGATAGGGAAGATGGGCGAACGCAGAACCAGTTGAGACCTCTCGCTTGTTCTCGTAACATCCTCAATCGTGCTCATGGTTCTGCTAGTTGGTCCCAAGGTATTCATTCAACTTCCTCCTTTATTCTGTATATATATTTCTCATATTTCAGTTGCTGAGATTTCTCAGTCAATTATTGTTCTTTTTATCCTCGATTGCAACATTTGATTGCTCGCTCAACTGGGTTGGTTTTAGTTTTGCCATTAGTATTGCTGCTGTTGCCGTTGCCATCAATGGTAATTGACGTTTTTATTGGTGTTTTTGATTGGAGTAGGTGATACGAAAGTTCTTGCTGCCGTTTATGGACCTAAATCCGGGACAAAGAAGAATGAAAACCCCGAGAAGGCTTGCATTGAAGTAATTTGGAAACCAAAAACAGGGCAGATTGGTATGTTATTATTGTTGTTGTTGTTGTTGTTGTTTTGGTTTTATTCTGCTTTGTATTGAATTTAGTAATGAGATTTGAAGTTCTCTTTAATTGATGTTGATCCTAGTTTGCAAGCCAAATTTATTTAAAGTTTCATGGACATATAATTAGTTTAGGGTAATTCTTTAGATCATGCAACTGGTCTAATGAATAATGATGTGGGATATCTTCAGTTCTTCTAACCTTGCAGCTGACTTGTTCGTTGCTTGTCTCAAATTGCCAATTGTACATGATAGATTTATGTGTTTTTGACAAGGTTAGCTATGGGTTAGTTGTGTTTGATAATAATGAATCAATGAGAATCAATTATGATGATGATGATTAATTTGTGAAAAACCAATTGGAATGATATCTGATCTAGAGCTTCAAAAAGTTAAATAAGATACATTCATTTGAGAGGAATGCATTGATTTTGTCCTTTTGTTTTGTGATCTATTTGAAAGTAGCCTGTTCGGTTCTCTCTAAATTGATTATCCATTGACACTGTGGCGCTTGTAGATCTTGTATGAACTTGACTAGGAAGAGATTTAATAGAGTACGGTGTATAGCTGGGGCTTATTTGAACCTATCTGTCTCATTTTGCTATTCTTAGGGAAGCTTGAAAGGGAGTATGAGATGGTATTGAAGAGAACATTGCAGAGTATCTGCATTCTGACCATCAATCCAAATACCACAACATCAGTCATAATTCAGGTTTGTGGGTTGATATAATTGTAAAATACCTGACAGTATTGTGTGTTCCTGTGATCTGCATTCCTCTCATATTTTGCATACTATGTGTGTATCAATCAAATTATCTAGGCTGCCATGTGTTTTGTATCATGTTTAGCTGACTACTAACTTAGAATTTTTTCCCTTTTTTAATGTTTCTAGACTGATTCATTAATAAAGGATTAGGTTTTTATTTTCTGTTTCAGGTTGTAAATGACGATGGTGCTGTATCCTTTATGACTGTCTTTCACATATCATTTGCTATGGAACTTTGTTGAACCCTCCCCAACTTCAGTTGTCCAAATATTTTACTCCAACTTGTATATTTTATTCTCATTTTTCTGCTTTGAGATGCATTCGGATATTCCATTTGAATTTCTATTAAGAAAATGCTGCTCCTTAATTTAGCCATGTGTAGCTTCTCCCTTGTGCCATAAATGCAGCATGTGCTGCTCTTGTAGATGCGGCGATTCCTATGAAGCATCTTGCTGGTAAGGACTGTTCAGGTTATCAGTTATCTTTCATTAATTAGCTGATTTTTTTTCTGATTATTTGGTACTGGGTGGTGCAGTTGCCATATGTTGTTGTTTGACAGAAAGTGGGTATGTTATACTGGACCCTACCAAGCTGGAAGAGCAGGTCATCACTTAATTCTTCCATCATTCCTTTTTCTGCTTACCAAATCACTAACATGGTTTGGGTAAAAGAAAAATGAAAGACTTTTTCACACTCAAATATCTACTGCCTATTGGTATCATCGTCCATGCTCTATGAGCATCCTCAGGCAGTAGTAGCATTCTAAGCTGTTGACTTTTTCTGGCTTTCAGCTGTAGACATATATACAGAGACTTGTTAGCTACTTCTGATTGCATTTGATTGAAGTCCCTTCTGACATGTTTATCTTATGTAATGACAGACAATGAAGTCATTTGCTTATCTAGTCTTCCCAAACTCAATCCTTTCAGTCCTGCCTGAAGAATCACTACTGGTGGGCGGTGAACGCATGGAACATGGGATCATTACATCCGTTACTCATGGTGTGATGTCAGGTATTTTTCACTTTAATTGGCATATACTTTTCTCATTTTTTTGATTTGTATATTGTTCCATGTTGATTTTACTTTGTTAAAGGTGTAATGGTATAATTGTCTGATTTTTTACAATAAGGTTGGTTTATTTTTTTGCAATACTATAGTTAGGACACGGATGGGATTTGCCTTTACTTCTTTCTTATCTGGGAACAGGGTATTACCATTCTAATATCTGGAAGTTTATGATCTGGAGAAACTACTAGGTCTTATAACCTCTTTGGGTGTAATTACAAATTATCATGGAGTGCCCAAAGAAGCTGACCTGATATAAATTTCATAAGCTCCATATATCAAGTTGCATAAACAATATAATAGCAGATTTTAATGAAGCTATGCCATCAGGGCAAAAATTATGAACTACTTATCTTGTTAGTTTCCATTTCAGCATTAATATGATTAAGATGATAAGAATAATCACTGTTGGCTTATGCTCTCTATCCATTCTTCTATTTCTTGGTTCCCAATAATTATTGCTCAAGATCAGTAATGCCATGTTGTACTCTAACTGGGTTCTTGAAATTTGTACACCAGTGGATGACTATTTTCATTGCCTAGAACGAGGGCGTGCTGCAAGTACCAAATTATCTGATTTTCTTAGGAGGAACTTGCAGCGACATCAAACTAACCCATCTAAAGCAGGATAACTCTTCCCTTCACATAATCATTTGAGACTCTTGACTGATTGGGATAATAGAGTAGAGAGATTTCATTCCTGTCATGTCATCAGATAGTTTCCTAGCCATGTTAAACTGATTGGTAAGATTCTTGTCCTACATTCACACTCTTCCTGACCAAGGTGTATTATTATTCTCAATATTGTAAATTGGGTTTTCTGTTCTTCTGTTTTTTAATGAAAGATCATGTTCTTCCAGCATTATGATCTGAATGCAACGTGAATGTGAACTTGGTGATGTTAACCTTTATATTTGTGAATTTAGATTTTGAATTATTGAAGCGACTTGATAATTTATTATATCCTAGAATGTCAAATACTCTGATTGGTTCGAGGTGCACTTTTTATCTTTGGTTAATGTCAGTCCAAAGGGTGTATAAATTTTTATATTATATTTATATTTTTTAATAAATTTTAAGTATAAATATTATATTATATTTTTATACTCTATATTTTATTTTATTTAAATCCTATATAAAATTTTGTGTAAATTTAATTATAAATAATACAATTAATAAAGTTTAACTTATACTTAAGGGTATAAATTAGAAAATCTAAAAAATAAAAAAGAAAGGAGCAAAAAGGGAGAATAATCACATAGTGCAATAATTGTATCCTAAAATCTTTTCATATCTGGTGTTTAAA
>BPVZ01000187.1:175806-190420 GCA_020521535.1 Rubroshorea leprosula | reverse complement strand
ATGAATTGGTTTAAAAATAAAAGTTGAGGGACCAATTTAAGTATTTAACCTAAAAAAATATGTTAGTTAAGTCAGCATCACCACTCAATTAATTCTTAAATAGAAAAGTTAAAAGTTAACATTTTTAAGTAAAAAAAATTAAAAATTAATATTCTTATTTTTAAAAAATTAAAAATTGACATTATTATTTAAAAATTGACAAAATTAACATTTTTAAATAAAAAAAAAGTAAAGTTAATATCTTTATTTACATCTTACTCAAATATCATAGATAGATTTTGGATGAATTCTTCTCTTTGTCTCATATTCTAGGGTTTGCCATTTTCTTTTTTCTTTTCTCATTTGACCTTCCAAGATAAATGTGCCCATTAATCTTTTTTTTTTTTTAAATTTAGTTAAGTTAACGAAATACATTAATAAATTGAGGTATCTATATATGTCAATATTTCAGTTAAAAAATTTATTTAACAGGTTAGAATTATCATTAATTAATTTTTAAATAAAAATTTAAAATTAATTCTTTTATTAAAAAATTAAAAAAATTATATTTTAAAATAAAAAAATTATAGAATTGGTATTCTTATTGACACATTTACTCTTAAATGAAGATTAACGCCAAACACGTTGGATTGTTTGGCCGATAGGAGGAGAGGGAGGTGTGGCATGCGGCGGCATGCCCATGATGTGGTGGTAGTTTGTTACTGAATCTTCAGACATAAATGCGTAATTAAATGGCACAAAAAGACTTGGTTGAAAAATGGGATTCATCCATTTCTGATTTTAATGCCATTTTCCCCTCTTTATAGCACTGTATATCTTACGCTTAACAAACCATGGAATTAAATTAAAAGTGGAAAAACGCAGTGAACCACCTAGAAGATGGTAATCTACGTTTTATTAAAGAGGTTCACAATTTGAATAACGTGAAATATAGATAAAATAAATAAAAAAATGAAATGTAATTATATTTTGTTGTTTAATTCAAAAGAAAACTTTCATTTCTAAATTTTATGAACATAAAATTTATCATTGCCAAGTACCAAGAAAAAAATAGGGATCATTCAATATGAATATCAATTTGAAGTTGCATTCAAGTACACGCACAAGCAATGGATGATTCCTATCTTACAGGGTGTTTGGGAGAGCTTAAAATGTAAATTTTCTTTAAACAGATTCTTCTTTTACAAATATAAAAATTTATTAGAGAAAAATTTAAAAATTAACTTTCAAAATAACTTCTTCTTTTTTTTTTTTGTAAGTTCTAAAAAAAACTACACCAGTAAACTTTCTTAAAATTTATTAAAAAGTATCAACGAGGGGTTGGATCAAGTGGCAAGTGGTTTGTTCCAGCTTAAGTAAGGTTTCGAATTCGAAACCTTCTGTACGCAGCAGTCTTCGTTGAGAGACTCACTCACCATTCTGGTGTGTCACAACTGGTCGAGTCCAGAATAATCGGGATAAAACCCTGAATACTGAGCAAAAAACCAAAAAAAATTTACTAAAAAGTTATTTTTAAAATTTTTCTCTAATAAAGTTTTAAATTTGTGAGGGAAGAATTTAGTTAAAAGAACTTATTTATTGCAATAATGGTTTATGTCCTGTTGGCTAAAAACCAGGGGGTCTGAGTAATGGAATCGTACCCAATATACCACCCACATCAACAGACACCTGAAGAGCAAATTTAATGAGTTCTGGAGTCAAAGTTGAGCCTTTCCAAGTGTCAAACCACGGTCCTCCGCCGACCTCTACTGCTGCCATGTTACTCGTAACATCCAAGATTAACTGCATATTTGAAGAGAGTTCAAAAACATTTCAAAATTGATACGTGAAAGGGAAGAGTAATCCGGTAAGGAATAATGTGATAGTTTGCTTGGCAAGAACTAGAAATTTGATTGATGCTAGTAGGCCTTCTCAACAAGTCAACGATGAAATGGGTTCATAATTGTGAGACATATAATATACCTTCCCCTTGTTGCCATCTGATCTTCGATCCCATATTTGCATTCTTAGGTCGCCAAAACAAGTATCTTTGCAAGCTGGAGCAAAGCCAGCTTCTGATGTTGGAGCACGCAATGTTGTACCTGGATCCGTTGCTCTAGCCTCTAACTCAACCTGCTCAGAATCAATAAAGTAGATCTGCTAAACATTTTAAACAAGAGAGAAAGAGGCTTTGTTAATTTCTCAGACTACTTTTTTTTTTTTTTCTTCAGATTTGGTGGGTGAGGGGATTCAACCCCTTCTTCTATGGATGGGGGAATATGCACCTTACCAATTTAGCTACATGGTCAGGTGTATTTCTCAAACTATCTTAAACATTCTGGTTTTGATGTATTAGGCCCACAAGTTAATCAAGACCATGATCAACTTCAAAGATTCTACATCCGAAACTCAGATTTCTGACAGGAGAAAGCACTAGCAGATGGGAGGAAAAATACGAAAACTTACCATATGTGTTTCATTCTCTGCAGCCATGTACCAGTAACCCCATGGGGCAACTTCCCAATTTAGAACACCATTCCATGGCACAAATTCATAGAAAATCCCACCATAGTGCACTTCAATCTGCAGCAGCATGAATCATTCCATATTCATAAATATTCTTGACCAGAGCCAAAACATGGCTGTTCTTATTTAAGGGCAAAATAATGCTGATGCTATTCATAAGTTGCCGTATGGCAATCTCCATTTTCCTTCATACACTTTCAACAGATACAGCCAAATAGTGATGGCAAATGCATAAAAAACATGGGAAAAACCAGGGCTTGACATTTAGTATCGTATTAAAATTCTTGTTAGCATTCTGCAATGGAGCTTAAAAACTTGGCTCATTGGAATGAAATGATGATAAAGAGATCATCTGGCTTTTGTTTTCTTAAAAAGGAAAATTCTGGTGAAGGGTTGCCATTACCATGATTAGATGTTACAAATTTTCCTTCTTTCATATCTTTTTGTATCTTATTTTCCTTCCAACAAAATCCTAGTTGTAGTAAGGAAAGAGTTCTGAAAAGCACCAAAAGAAGCAAAACAGATACAGAAGTTTCTGAAGTATCTACCAATGCAGTTTTCTCAAAGGTTTCCGTTAATCCAGGCAGTTGGCTCCACCCACCAGCTGCAGTCAAGGCAACTTCTCCACTTGCACCTTCAAAGACATTGGATTGTACCTATAGGCTGTAGCAAGAAATTAGTTACTAGAAGGTGCAGGCAAAAAGAGAAAAAGAAAGAGAGCAGTTGAAAGAACCAAAGATAGAAAGCAGTAGCCCACATGACATGAGATTACACGTAGTTTTACCAAAAACAAATGAGCTTGATTTTTGTGGGAAACCCAACACAGCTAAGATGTCTTGGGAGAAGGTTTTTACCAATGAATGAAAATTTGAAAAATTTAGTGACGTCTATGTAACTTCCTTGGGAATTCTAGTTAATCAAATTGAGCAGTATCAAGCATTTTAGCTGAAAATATGCTGAGTTCGAAGAGACAAAACAAATTCCCTGACCAAAAGATTTTAAAAGAGGGTCTTCTTTTATTTGGAAGAGTTAATACCACTAGACGCACTTTTCTTTCTAATAATTTCTCGTCCCTGTAGCAAGATTTGAAGGTCAAAGCATAAGCCAAGATAACAACATAATAAAATTCTGTATTAAATACTAACAGACAAAGATATTGAGGAGGATATGAATAATTTACCCAAAACCATTTTCTAGGAAAGGCTCCAACCCAGTTCTTTTCTGAATATGAAGGAGCATCTTGAAACTCAAACCTCTCACCATCCCACTCTATCCAGACTGCAATTAACAGTTAAAGCCTTAGCAATGTTCTCAACTAGAAATGCATGGTTTCTGAAGTGGAAAAATATCATTTTCCAAGATTATATACTCAACTGAGGTCAGTAAGTATATGGCAAGAAAGGAGAAAATTAAAAGGAAAAGGAAGAATGGTAGATGCAACCAATTGAATCATTTTCATTGCATAATGAGATTGGAAAGTGCCTGTTGAAAGTCCTCTTGCCATGCATATTTGCCAATGGGATTCAAATATGGGAACAGCAGCAAGCCAGCCTGCCGTAGACTTCTGCCTGGACCCGACATTGCCCCATCCATGGATGGGACGAGTCCTATTCTCCCAGCGTGCTGTCTTCACAGTTTCCAAAAATGTTGTCCTACAATTAGAACCTAAATCATGTCAGACTACAGTCAATCAGATAAAGTTCAAGTAAGAAATAGAAATGCAATATATTAAACAAAAAGAGGTGGCAATTGTAATTTGATGCCAAGGAGTTCAAGATATGCCATTTGAGTGCAAACAATTCTAATGGGTTACGCCCGCCACCCTTGAAGGTGGAGAAGGTGGAGCCTTACTTGATACCTGTGGATAGGGCAGTTTGCAAGTATTCCATGAAATTAGTCAGGCCAAAGGACTGGATACCCATGTTATCCCAAAAAAAAAAAAATCTAAACTATGCAAACACTTCTACAACAATATGTGCATCCAGTGATTCTTGATACTTCCTTGATACTTCAGCATATGTATCCAATAATTCAACATACCCAAATTTTGAAAAAAAGAAAAAGTTTCAGGTATAAAAAGGTGTTTTATGTTGATAACACCCCCACAAATGAGCTAGTCCTACCTTTCATGATACAAATAAAAGCTTTAATATGAAAAAGAATAATGAAGGGAAAAGGTATAGGAAGGATTCATGAAATGCATTCAAATTAACCCAATAAATTCCAAATTTCAGAACACTAAAAACCATGCCCTAAGTAAATTTGCAAAGATCACCCACCTGCCATCATCACGCATGAAGCCTTGATGCCAAAGTGGGGTGACTTGAAAGCCTTCCAGCACTTTGCTATTAAATTCCTACAAAGAGAAAACACATGAGATGAAAGCATAAACATTGAAAGATTGAGCCATAGACCAGTAACATCCTTCTCATTCCCTTCATAAATTTCAAAAGTTTGCTCTATATTTCCATAATATTGCCAGAAATTAAGGAGAATAAATCAATGGAGATCTTAGATATTAACAGACAAAATAATATTTCACGAAAATGGTAGACCTTTATTTGAACATAAAGTTTAGTATTTGAGAGAAAATTGAGTGGAAAACCAGTTCTAATAAAAACACAGAAGAGGGCACAATCTAAAAAAGGTTTAGAACTGACCTGAGGAGGAACGTCCTTACTTGGTGGCTGCATGCCTTTCTTGGCTATGAAAGTATTACCCAATGCAAGCTCATGCCTGCCTATGCATTAAAAGAAAGTAATTAGGCTCGGAAGACCAACCTATTAAAAATATTGCCCCAACTATTTTGTAATTAAGTCAACAAGATCTCAATTCAGCAATAACTATAAGCAAGGGAATTACAACAAAACGGTCATATACTGTCATAGCGTAAGTGTCATGAATGACTACATGAACCAAAAGAGAGGACAATCCAAAACAGAGGACAATATTGATGATAATCAATGCAATGCTTTGCTTGTTGAAAATACAGTCAACATCTCATCTAAAAGCATATATAAGCCTTGGTCATTAGATTATAGAGATTAAAGGGTTTGCTAAATTTAGTTTTTAACTTGGATTGGAATCTCTTGGAGCCAGATTGGGAAAGGACAGACATTAAGTTCAATAATGGTTGCAAAAACTTACTTCCCCAAAAGTTCTGGGATTCTTCATAACATTGGCCAATGTACTTGTCATCAGCTCCGAGGATCTGAGTCCCAACTCCTGTAAATCTAGGTCCATACTGAGCCACTTCCAATGGTGTCAATTTTCTTTTGAATGCAGGATTCTCCACGGCATACATGAAGCAAAAGCTCTGCCTCCGTTCTGGAATTGAGACCTCAAAGTACCAACCCTCAAAAAATTTTCGAGTTGTTCCATCAAAATGGTACCTGATTCAGGCATAGTGAGCGAATTATGCTGCAACAAAAAGAAACAAATAACTGCTAAAAACACATAAAGAAGGCAACTGCTAATGCTGTAATCATAAAATACAACCCACTTCATCAATCCAATCCATGGCTTAGGAAAAATTATCCGCTGTGAGGAGTTCGAAGCTCCCAACTTACCGGCGTAGGCACGTAAACGGGGTTGACAGAAACCTTACTCTCCGATTTCGAGGCACTAGAGGGGATAACCGACGACCATAGCTTCAGAGAAACCATTCGAGATCTGGGTTTTGAAGGGGTTAAATGGTTTAGAGGTCGAAACCCAGATTTGTTGAGAAATGGTAAAAGTCGTCGACCAAATAAATGCCTGCATCCATTGAAACCGTCCCAGCAGAAAATCAACTGGGACTGCTGGCATCATTGTCAATATATTTATGTGTTCGACCCACACGCAAGGAGGACGACGGTGTTACACTTGGAAACACAGGTGGATAGGAAACGGAGAAAGACGATAACTTCAGCAGAAAACTAAAAATCCAACCTCGACGGGTCCGCTAACTCTGGAGATTACATCGGAATGAATTTTGTTCAATGATTGATGCACCCCATGTTGATTCATGATGAAGATTTTTGGTAACAAATAGACAATTAGCAGCTTTTATAGATTAAGATTAAAAGCAAAATGATGAATTATTGATACATTGATACATTGATCCATCTCTTTGATGGTAGTGGACACATTTCCTCCACAATTTGTGGAGAAGATCATAATCGTGGGGTGCTGATGAAGAGCAGAGAGTCGATTTTGTTTCTGGCATGTTGAGTTTTGGACTTGAGTGAAGAAACCATACGATTAAATGATGGTTCTGCAGATGAAATGGCAGAAATTGCAGAATTCATTGCTGTGTAGAGGAGGAAGACGAAACCCAATTCAAGATCAGCCTTCATGTATTGAAAATACTGAGGAAGCAGTGAGAAGATGGTGTATACATCGATTACAACAATGGAGAAGACTGTTAAGGAGCAAGCAAGAAGGAGGGTGATTAAGATGAGGAAGATAGCCACGAGAATAACACAGGAAATGAAGGAGCCATGGAGGAAGGCTAAGAGAAGTAGGTCCAAATGGGGTACCATTTTTTTGGATGAACATCCATGGGTTGATGGTGAAAGGTCAATTTGAAGAAGAGAGTCACAATGGAGGAGAATGAAGTGATCTGCACTCATTCTGCCAAGAGAATTGCTTACCGCCGTACCCTTTTGAATTACAACAACTAGAAGAAAGAACATAGTAAATAAAATGTAACATGAAGAAGGAAAGAACAAAACAGAAAGTCACAGAATAGAGAATTGCGTCGACAGCAGGATTCGAACCTGCGCAGGCAGAGCCCAACAGATTTCGAGTCTGTCTCCTTAACCACTCGGACATATCGACGCCTCCTACATCTTGTACCTACCTAAACTAAATAACGTTATGGATTTTCCATGACGAAACCATGTTCGAGAGAGAATGGTTTCACGGTTTCACCACTGAATGGATGATGCTCTAGCACAGTATTAACCACAATGTCATTTCCTGCACCCTAAATGGAGGATGCTATACCCCCAAAACCACCATCAAAAGAGGATTAATTAAAAACTTTCATAGGTGGAAAGGATGCTACAGCTTAATAATACACTAGAATGCTGAGAAGAAAAAGGTAATTAGAATAATCAAAAACTGCTTCCAGTTTTACAAAGGAATGGCTTAATCAAACTCACATGAAGATGGTTTCTGCTTTTCAAATTGACCATACTTTCCCATTTAGTAAGCATAGGCATATGCAGATATATGGAACTTTGAAGGCTATACAGAGATGATTCTTATACTTGGTCTGCAAAATGCTCTAGGGCCTCAACAATGAGTAAAGAATAACAACCAGCCAAATGCTTGGGCACCGGAAGCAGGAATCTGATTGGAGATATCTATTCACCCAATGCTCGGTGATTCTCAGGCTGTCTTTCCTGGAATACAAACATGAAAATAAGATAAAAGAGAAAGTAAAATATAGCATTTGGAAAGTTCATGTAAACATGCATTCAGACGACATTAAAAAATATATATATCCCTCATTCATTCTGATTTGTGATATAAAAAGTTCTTGTACGCCAGAAGGAGAGAATAAAGTTAAAATCAAGCAATTTTAACAGTTATATTAGCCAAATTCGTAAAACCCACTGTGAATGTAAACCAGCTAAGGCACTTTGCTTTTAAGGCATGGTACCCTCAGAACACCAATTATCATTTCTACAATTCTACTTAACTTGGATTAGGTCTTAACTGAGTAATCTAGAAGGAAGGAGGCAGGCTAAAATGCAGCTTTACCATACCATTTAGGTGGCCTGAAGGCTGGAACTATTTGTTCTATTTTTGTTATATACTCTGCTCTGGCTTCGAAGATAACTGAATTTGAAACAAGTTAAGATCACGTCTTAGTAACTAGTATTAATTTCCATGTGGCATCTTAATTTTAGTACCTAAGGCAAAACTCAAGACAAAAGGACACATTGACTACAGAAAAGAAAATAAAACTTACTCATGTAGTCCAGATTTACTCCTCCCATGCCAAAAATTTCATGCCAGCGGTGCAATGATATCTAGATTATTCTTCATGAACCAATTTTGAGCAGGATAGAAGGAATTAGATGATAGAACATCAAGATGCCAAACCATGATTCTTGAGCAGTCCTGCAATAAGCCTTCCATTTGGCTTTCATCTTCCACTACTTGTTCAACAAATGCACTTGCCTGCAAAATTAATCATATGTATATAAATTAAAATTGAAGGGGAAACAAACCCTAAGCAAATTGTCAGAGACATCTCAAGGTGGGTCAGGTTTGGTGTAGTGAGATTAATCACCAAATCACAAAATTGAACATGGGTGATTATGAGTTTTCAAGGGTTGTTGTTCAAAGGACAAAGTCTTGCCCCTTCACATATTAAATCATAAAGAGTATTGCTTGGAGTCACCAAAGACATCTTTTCATTATATTTTCTCCTTCATTTTTGTGAAAAAGGTTTAAATGGCCATTTCTACTGCAGCAAGAAAAATTACAATGAGATGCAAGAATTGTTGAATAGTTTGTAAATGTTTAAGATCCCACATCAAGAAAGTATCGAAACTTAAAGGAGATTATAAAGGCCTATTCTTTATCAATAAATGATTAAGTAAAGTGAAACCCAAGGCAAATTAGGCCTTCACCTTGGGACTTGACTGCCAGAACATCATTAATTTCTTATTATTTTCGGATATTTTATTTTATTTTATTAAATTAAAATTTGGAAAGACATGTTTGAAAATTAGACATTTTGAAAATCAGACATAACTATTGGTAGTCAAAAGGTACCTCTATGAAATGGTATCTTTTTGGAGGGATACATTCCTACAAATAGTGACTTTTTAGGCACTATAAATTCCTATGCAAAGTCAGAGTTCTACATCTAATTCTGAGAGAGTTTTGAGTTTTGTTGTATCCTAGAGGATTTTAAATCCTTAAGGAAAGTGAGATCACACCTCTGAACAATTCTTTTCTTCTGCTATTTCATATTTTCTAACAAGAATGATCAAAGAACTGACAGATACTAACCTGGAAGCTCTCCTTGACTGCATCAAGCAGCCTAATTGGTTCAGGAGTGGGTCTGTGCCATCGCTTTGAATCCCAAAGTATGGTACTGTTGAAGGCAAACCCTGATATTTCTGCATGGAATCTTCGGAATTTTGTATTTAATACATCGGTGTTCCATCCAATGACTTGAGTTCCATTACAAACAGGGCCCTCCAACATAGGCTTTCTTCCATTTCTTGTTTGTTTAGCCACTGTCCATGTACCAAGTCGCCTGCTAATAATATCCAAAGGGAAAGAAATGGATAAGTCATCTGTTGTCTGTGGAAGCATAAATCTGTCTTATAATTCTTATGAAACATAAAAACATTAAGCAGTGCAATGCGCAAAGAAAGGGAAGCTGGTCAAAATTAAAGGTCTCAAGTTAAACCTTGGGGTTGGGCCTCATGAGGAGAAAATGTGGAAATGGGACTCAGATGTAGCAAAAATAGAATGGTAAGCTGGAAAACACGAAAGGTCAAGATGCCTAAGTGGAAGCCATCAATAGTTGAGAATAGTGGTGGAAGGAACGAAGTCCCTACAGAGAAATAATACAACAAATAGAAATTTAAAACCCACCAGTGGCAACCATCCATATGGCAGCACAATAATTATTTGATTTAAAATAGCCACTAACTTGCATTAAATACAACCATGTAAAAGAGATGTTCTTGAAGTAATTTAAAATAGGCAGAAATATGAATTTCTTAGGTTGAAGAATATTTTGATAAAGGACATACCTAATCTGTCTCATTTGCTCAAAAAGATACATAGAATAGACATTTTCTTCATCCGCAAAATAGACAATCCCATCAAGATGGTGGGTTTCAATGTAAGACAGTCCCACATTTCTTTGGTGAACACTTCTGTCTTTTATGTCAGTGACATTTTTCTTGCAAACAAGATGCCTAGACATTACTCCCGCTCTTCTAAGGATGTCAGCGGTTTCCTCCGATTGGGAAGTCATCTCCACAACGATCCACAATAGAGGAGATTGAACAAGTTTTAATGTGTGTGCCAAACGATTTAGATAATAGGCTTGAAAAGGTTGAGCATATGTTGGTGTGACAATTATCAAAAGCTTGTGAAATTTCCCCTCCACGTCTTGAGGAAGTGGCAGATTAGCAAGGGCATCATTGGAAGTCCCAGCTATAAGGGCCTGTTCATGCACTTTCTCCTTCAGTGTGACATTATTTACTGTCACATTTTCCATCACTGATGTCACATTTGCTGCTGAAGTGTCATATGTTTGAAAATTCTCAACATTTGAAGCCACCTCAAAGGAGAAAGCATGATGATTTAACATGAGATTCATTGAATTATCCATGGAAACAAATGGTGCTAGCCCTATGAAGACCCCTACTATGAAACAAATGAAGAAGTGGAAAACAGCCCTTCTCCAAACCTGTCCCTTCTGTTTTGATCTTTCAAGGGGTCTAGATGTTCTAGGCGAGCCGAGAACTAAAGCTTGAGAATCTGGTAAACCAAAAACAGAAGGTAGCAATCCACCCGATGGCGAGTAGTTCTGAGCACACGATGAGGACTTTGACAAGGGAGAAGCAACTGAATACACCTCACCCGTGACTACAGTACCCTGTCGAGGCACTGGCGACATGGTCCTTCTAATTGATGCCATGACAGAAATCTAATTTTCTCTTGCTATCAATATTAGAATTACCACCAAAGAGAGACTAAACAAATTAAAACCGCAATTCTCTAAATCCTAAGCTTCCAACTACATCATGCTACTTGCCTGTCTTCAATTTATTAATAGAGCTTTATCGTCATGACTCATACCCGTATCAATCAAGGAACAGCCACAACTAGTTTCATGTATTCATCTCCAAATGCAATCCAGAAGCAAAACTCCCTCGCAATTTTACCACTTTCCTCTAAATCTACAACGTTAAACTGAAAGTTATTGGTCTAAATATAATGAACTGTCCAAACAACCATCAATACCACAAAATAACTATCCAGAACATTACGTGAAACCAATAAAAACAAACCCGAATCCAACTTGAAAGAGCAGCAGAATTAGCATACTCACCCAGGAAACGGGTTTCAATAGAAAATACTTCCAACCCCTGCACGCACCAGTGAAATGGGGTACGGAATTGCCCTCCGACGGCAAATGGGTGATCGATCTTTCACAACGAGCCGCACCGAAACGCAAGACCCGGAAGCAATCTCCGGTATTTCTCGACGCTTTGAAAGAAAGCACCGACCTTTCAGATCTCCTCCTGCGAAGGTTGATGCTTGCAGGTCAAGATGAGGAGCAAAATGTGAGCTTAGAAAAATGATTTCTTGGAATCTCTTAAATGCTGGAGAATCTACAAAAAAAAAAGAGAGTACTTAAAGTGTAAACAAGTACACACAGCACAGCACACACTCGCCGCCCGTCACAAAGATTCAGACACAAGCAGATTGTGTTTTTCGTGAATCCCGTGAATAGATTTTATCCAAGGAAGTTTTTTTCAAACCGTAATTTTTCTTTTTTATTTTAAAAATTAAAATTATCAAAAACAACTTTAACAACTACGCAGCGGTTTTATTAAAAATATTTTAATAATTTTAATATTTAAAATTATATAAGAAAATACTAATAATATTGAAAAACACATTTATGTTATTTATATATGTATATACTTAAAATAAAAAATGAAAATATGTATTAGGAATGTTACATTATACATTTTTTGTATAATGGTGCTATGGCATGAAGAGTACATATACATTAATTTACTTGTACTTTGCCGAGATTTATTAAGGTTAGGGGTTTGAACTAGTATCATTTATGTTTTTTTGATCTTCTAAACCATGTTTAACCTATGTTTGTTTATTGAAACAAGGCTTGGGAGAACAATGCGGGTGATGTTATTCACATATTAAAGTATTAATGTCTTGGTAATTCTTTTTTCTGTGTAATGTCATGCTAAATTTTGTTAATGAGCAAGTAAAATTTTGATATTTTTCGAAACTCAGGGTCAAAATAAAATAAAAGACATTGAGTAATATATCTTTATATTTGCGAACAACTTAAATAATTTAGTAATAATTTTTTTTTATTAAAATTAAGAGTTATTGAGTTTGAGTCATGTGATATATGAAAAAATTAGAGTAAAAAATAGGAAAAGATTACCTCTTACTATACAATCAACATAAAAAAAAAATCTTTCTATTTAATATGTTGTACATATTTTAATTAAAAAAGATTAAATATCAAAATTTACGTTAAAATTAAAGAATAAATAAATTTAATGATGTAATTACATATAGAATATAAGAAATAATTAAATTAATTATCTTTATATCATATTTTAATAATTAAAATAAAATAAAAAAATATATATTAAATTAAATATATACCAATTATTTTCTTAAAATAAAATAAAGCACTCAAGCCCATAATTTTAACTTGAAACCCAGCTAAGTTCGATTCCCCACTCCCTCATTCCCCACCAATTGCCCTAAGCTCAGAAAAAAATAAAAAATACAATAATTTAGTGCTAGAATGACATTAGGCAACAACTTCGCCTCAAAACAATGAGGACTAAAAGTTAAACTACTTCAGAGACTGATTAAAATAATTTTTAAAAAAATATGTCAAATTAAGTTTACCGAAGATTTTTTTTTAAATTGGGTACAATTTTTTTTTTTAACAGGTTGTCAAGGGTGGACTCAAGCTTGTTCATGGGGAGGGGTATGCATTTTAAGCCGGTAGGTTGTCAGTTGACTCGAAAAATTAAGTATAAATGGAGTACAATTTAAGAGTAAAGAGATGAGAAGTTTTTAACAAAATATTAATATAATTTAAATTTTAATTATTTTAAAATATTAAATACATCTAACAATTAAATCATAAAGTCTTCAGCTAATTAAGTAACCGAAGATAAATCAAAATGCCATTAGGATTCTCATGGAGAAGGCAAAACTACCTCCAAGGAGCTGAAAGTAGATGACAAGCTTGCAGATCTGGAAAAAAAAATGTTAGTAAGATATAAATTTTTTTTTTTTTAAGCTAATGATGTAACTTTTTTGAGTTTAAAAAATTAAGTAATAAATTTTTTATTTTTTTTAAAAATAAAATTACAAAATTTACGTTTCATTTGTTTAATATGTGAAAAATTTACTAAAATGGTCCGCATAACTTTGGAATACTAAATAGAGATAAATGAGCCGCCATATGAGTTACTTTAATAGGATTTTTACTGAACAAATAAAGGAAAAAATAGATAACATGGTGTCATAAGTAATGAATCATTAATGATAAGAGTTGATATACATTTTTTAAGAGGTATGAGGACTAATCTATATAATTCAAAGGATTAGAGAACTTATTTTATTGTTTTTAATTTAAGAGCTCACTTGTTAATTTAGAATAAGTTTAGAGGATTAAAAAGGGAAAAATTGCTGGAGGAAAGGAGCCCTCCAAGGCCGAAGGCCAAATGGACGTGGAAATGTCACGGCCCTTTGATTTCATTTTTAAAGTTTTATGGTGAAATTAATGAAAAATTTTATATTTATTTATTTTAAACTCGAGTGTTATTGATAATGGTGCTGTAACACGGGTTAACTTCGACTTGACATGAGATGCTCAAGTTGCAAAGAAGTTTGCTTTATATCTCATTCTAGTTATTTTTGTGGTGGTTGAGAGGTTTTTCTTAGTTGTTTTAGAGAAAAAGTACTCTAACAAGGAGTTGTGTTGTTGGAAAGATATGTATGTAAACGAAACGAGAGAGATTATAAAAAAGTGGGTTTCATTCATTTTGGGCTAAAAGAATTTGAAGTGGCTCTAGTGGTTGGAGCTCGTATTCATCATAAAAAGGAGCTTGGGTTCAAGTCTCAAGTGTATCAAGTTTATTTTTACCCAAAAAATTCATTGATTTTCGACTAAGCCCAACATATGTTATGTATATGTATCATTTTTTTAATTTTATTTATTTATTGCATTTACTAGAAATGAGTATTTTGAGGCATAGATCAAGACTGAGGTCACTATATCTGCCGGAGCCAACAACACTTAAAAATAGCTAGAGCTGAGAACACCCACAAAGCCAAAGCCAACAACACTCAAATG
>BPVZ01000187.1:144052-162292 GCA_020521535.1 Rubroshorea leprosula | reverse complement strand
ATTTATTAATTTTTTTATATTTAATAAGAAATTGGTATAAAAAAGTTTATAGACTAATAATTAAGTAAATCTGAAATAAGAAAAGTTGAGAAAAACTTTTATTTTTTAAGTTTGTAAATTAAAAATTGTGTCATAAAATAAAAATAAAATATTTTTATCTTTATTTTATTGTAACATTAATACGTTAATTTATAAAATAACTTTATAAAAAGAAAATTTTTTGAAAAGTTTAATGGAAAACTTATCCCAACCAAACAGTCCCTAAAAGTGTTAAATAAATTTTAATTGATGATTTGTTTACAAAAATCTATGTATACATTAAGAGAGAAATCAATAAAAAAAAATTCATGTCACATGTAATTTTTATAAACCTTTTTTAATATACCTTTTTGTTGTTATATATATCAATACTTTCTTTATTTGATAAATTTACCATTTTATTTTACCTTTTTTTCCCTATTCATTAATTTCAACTTAACATTTTTTATCATCCTTCATTAAATTTAATTCACCTCCACTTTTCTTCCCTGCGCATTCTTTTTAGCATGCACTCTTCTTTTTCTTTTTCATTTTTTCCCCTCAAACCAACTAATCAAACTTTAATTACAATTTTTAATTTAAAAGATATACTTGCTAATTTATGATGATTTTAATTTTTTTAAAAATTTCACCATGATATGTCTATTAAATTTTTATTATTATTTAGTGAAGCTTTAATTTTAAATCTTACATAAATAAAAATGCTGTAGCAAAATATATATAAGTGCATCAACAATTTCTATAATGCTTAAAATACCCTTTTATGATCTAATAATTAAAATATAAACTTTTTATCAATTAATATTAATTAAATAAATTGTTATAAAATTAAAAAATAACAATCAAAACTCTCTCTCTCTCTCTTTTTCTCACTACATTGTTTATCATTGGAGATTAACATATTTTGTTCAATCATAAATTACTTGATATTTAAAATTATTTTTATTAGATTAATACAATTAAAAATTCAGTTAACTGAGATATTTTACTTTGATTAATAATTAAAGATCAAAATATTTTTTTACTTAAAAAGATTAAAAAATTTTGGCTAATTACATGAACTGTATTAATAAAAAAACAAAATCTTAGTAATTAAAACTAAAATTTTGAATTATTTTCAAGTATTAAAATAAAAATTATTAATCAAAGTAACAAAAGAAAGGAGAGGGAGAGTTTTGTTTATTGTTATATTTTAATTTTAATATTTATTTAATTAAAATTAATAAGCACTTAACATTTTAATTATTTGTCAAAAACAGTATTTTGAACCTTTCAAAAAACCCTTATACACTTATGCGGAATTTGATTAGAGCATTTTTCATTTATATAAGACTTAAAATTTAGCATTCACTTAATTTGAAGGAAATATTTAGTAGACCCATTTTAAACGAATCTATCCTTAATTTTCAAACATTTAATTTTAAATTAGTATATCATACACCTGAAAATAACAAAAAAAATTTTAATTGAAAGCAAAGGTTACGCTTGGCTAATTATGGGGTAGAACACCCCCAACAACATTTCTCATTATAATTGGTAGCATTTCAGCAAAGTTATATCGATGTAAATGGTACCTAAAGGCAAGGTATTAGCCATATTGGTCATATGATTCACCGCCGAATTTATCTTTTCTTGGTGTGTTTGAGAATGCATGAAGCAAACTGTCTCATGAGTGCCTTGCAATCTTCAACCAAAGCTAAGAAGGGTGTATTTGGGGTTCATTGTTCATTGATAATCTAGATGGCAAGGGCTGAATCCATTTCAGCTACCGAAACTTTTTCCATAAAGATAATAACTTGAACAATATATCCAGTTATAAAATTGACTATATCAACTCATGCAAAATGATTCGTGTATTAACCAAGCAGTTATATCAACTCATGCAAAATGTTCGTACTTATTGAGAATTTGGTACAAAATCATCCCTATTGTGAATACTGAGAATGTTATTATTAATTTTATTGGTTTATTAAGAGTTGACACTAATGCCTTTTTTGGTTTGAAGGAGAGGAGAGGAAGAGAAACTTCTTTATTTGGATAATTAAAAATTGGAAGGAAAATGAGGGGAAGTGAGAAGTTTTTCCTTACATTATTATTGTTATTATTATACATTTTAGTCTAACCAAACGAGAGAAGTGGACTTTGTTTCCCTTCAACCAAACATAAGGTAAATATATGGATGTTCTCCTATTTCAAAATTCCTTAGATTGCTTTGTTTTCCTTTGTTATTTGAAAATTTTAATAACAAAAGAATGACAAACTTTATGAGGATTCTTATTTTCAAGATTATAAATAAATTTCTCTTACTATTTATAAAACTATTGAATTTTAGTTAAATTTTCTATTTAATCTGATTTATCTAATAGGTAACTTGATATGTTTTGCTGACATAAACCTTCTTTATATTTTATTAAACATTAATATTAAGGGGGTTGTCTTTCTTAAACCTATTGGCAGAGGAGGGATCTTCAAAGATCATAATGATGATTAGATTATGGGGTTTGTTAAGAATATAGGCATTACTAATAAAATAAGTGTTAAACTTTAAGATATAAATGATAACCTCTAATTTTATTGTTATCAAGGGGTTTTCTAAAATTAACATTAAATCTGACTCTTTTTATGATATTCAATTATTATTTGCCAATGTTTCTAATGTTGTGAATTGTAGAGAACTTATGAGGAATTTTGTTTTAACTCAACATTGTAATATGTCAATAAGGATAGCCATATGTGTGCTAACCAACTTCTTAAGATGGGAACATCACTTTCTTTAACTTTTGTTGTTTTTGATAAATGTCCATTTCTTATGGTTACATTTTATCTTACTTATGTACTAGGGGTTCACTTCCATGGACCATCATAATAAACTCTCTTTTGTTGTATTAATATAATTTTGTTATTTTTTTCTCAAAAATAAGAAAAAAAAAGTAATAACTTCTTCTTTTTCAAGACATTAATATTCCTCATTTCTCTTTGAAATGTTTAATTAGTAGTATATTTGGGTTGAGAAGAGTGGAAGATTTTTTGACCAATCCATTATGATTTAATTGGTCAAAAAATCTTCCCCTCCTAATTGGTCAAAAAATCTTCCCCTCCCCTCTTGAAAGGACCTAAGTTGAAATCTGCTACAAGTCTAACAATAAATTCAAACTTAAGTTATTAATAGTAGTTGGTTTTCATAATTATATGTTATACTTACTCACAAGTTTTCACCGATATGGGATTCAAAACATTACACCTCCGTTTTCTTCAATCAAAACACATTATAAGTTATTCTTTTTCTTTATTTTTGATATTATAAAATTTTTTTATTTGTATAAAAATATAAATGATACTCTAAATTAATATGTGAAAATAAACATAAGTATAGGTGAAAAGTTTTTTTCATAATTTTTTATTAAAAAACATTGATATATATTAAAAAATTACATAAATATATTTAATATTTATTTTTAATTTATATTTAATTTTTAAAAGTAAATAATTGCTTATGTAAAAAATAAAATTCATAAAACTAAAAATATAAATTATTTTATTGTATGTCCCATTGTGAGACCACGGGTAGTATCTAGTGGTCCTCTACACGCTTGCAATTTTAACCATTGAGTGCAAGGTTTATGCTGCGTTCCGGGTAGTGGCCTTGACTGTGTTTTACACAATCTCTCAAGTTAATTTATTATAATTAACTTATATTTATTTGATATTTTATATTATATAATTCAATGTTGTATTCATTTATTTTTAATAAATTAGTTTCATTTTTTTAAAACTTTTTAGATGTAAATTTTAAATAAAAATTTGACAACAGAACAATTTTTTTAATATCTTAAACATATAAGTTAAAAATGTAATAAATATACTTTTATCATAAATTTATATTAAAAAATAAAAATTAACATTCAATTTATCAATTCAGTTAAATCCATTCACATGACAACTATACGAAATAAATTTTAATTTTTACATTTTTTATATAAATTTATAAAAACATACTCTTAGAATATAAACTAGAAAAACTTAATTTAATAATTACATTCATGTATGAAACTTTTTCCAAGTAATTATCAAACATTAATACAATTATTATGATAATTAAATACTCAAAACAAAAAAAGTAGAATGCAGCTCAAATAGCCTTAAGCATATTCATCAAAGAGAAATCATAGAATGATAACAATAATATAAAAGTAATATTCCTTCAGTTTAACTTTAGTCGAATAAAATTCTTCTATTGTTCTAAAATAATAAATATTTTTTATTTTATCCTTGAATTAAAGGTTTAGGTACAATTTTTATTTTTTTTAACTATTTTACCTTAAAAAAGAAATTAAAAAAAACACTTTTTTAGGATAGATGGAAAACCAAATTTAAGAAATAATTAAACGGTTAAAATAGAAAAAAAAGAGTTCTCCCTTAAAATATAAAAAAATAAACACAAATTCTAAATCAAAAAACATCCACGTATTATTCTATAACAAAAGGAGTATAGATGTAATAATTAATTAATAAAATTTTATATTTGTCTCAACTAATTACCACTTAAATAATATTTTTTTTATTTAATTTATGTTGTAATTATTTTTTAAAATAAAAATAAAATAAATATAAACTCATTAAATGATATTTTAAAAATAAAAAAGAGGACAATTAAATTTAAACACCACAAATTAAAAGTTAGGTCTATTAAAATTGAATGGAGTAATAAAGATGAGACTCAAAAAACAAAAAAACTAATAAAGGCATTTCAATTTTCATTTATTCCAACTAATCAATATGCAGAAAAAAATAATAATAATAAAATAATAAAGAAAGAAAGAAAGAAAGAAAGAAAGAGAAGATACTCTCTTTCACACACTATAAAATACCACAGAATAATTACCCCGTTAGGAGGGGTTATTCAAACCTATGCTTCAGAACATTAGAACACCTGATAAAATCCATAGTATCTGCTTCCACTCTCACTTCCTGAGCTCGGGAATGAAGCTGAGTAACTTAAGTAATACATAAGCCGCCCCCATTATGAGTGCTGAAGGGCGTTCATGTTTTACAAAAATATTGAAAACAACATACAGTATCCAATTAAATAGGTTTTTATGTGTGCCTATGCAAGGTGAAGACATTAGCAATATTTAAAGGCCTTACCTTGCTTGCACCTGACATGTCCTCCTTGGCTTGGCTTTTGGGAATTTTAAATGCCCCATTGGTACCTATTCTAATGTCAATGAGACAATCTATAGTCCAAAAGAACGATATGGACTTTGCAATCTTTGTTCCAACTATTGCATTGGCTGGCTGGCACTTTGCGAAGCTTAGAAGTCATCACCATTTCGCATTGCTGAGCAATACTTTTTGGAAAATGCCTGCTGAAATTAAACGAATGACAGCTTGATTGACACAGAAAGGCTGTCCTATAACTCGTCTTAAGGAAGAGGTTGTTAATTTGAAGCAGTGGAGATAATAGAAGTTCCAAGGACTTACCAGCATCTATGTGAATGATTGTCTCATGATGTTTGATTTCAGGAATGCTCTTTAGTGGCAGCAAACTTTCTTCTGACGCTTGTGGCCACCCAGTTTTAATAACCCACTTCTGTTCCCAAAGGCAGATGGCCTCCTAAATTTTAGGTCTTCACCTCTGATCATGTATACATTTCCTGGTTCAGGCACGGTAAAATCAGCAGGATTTCTGTTTAAACTGCAGATTTCAGTCTTAGAACTGGCTTTTGAAGGCAAAACAGCTCCACTCACATCCCTACTCACAGCTTGGGCCTCCAACTTGTATCTAGTTGCATTATCCATTGCAGGAAATTGCGGGGGGAACATTAAATTTGCTGTGCCAAGTATCAGTTTTGGCATACTATGAACAGGAATAGATCCACAAGTTGTGCTCAAGCCACCGCTAGAAGATGTAGTTTTCTGTGATCTCCGGTTCCTATTCTGTATTTGTGAATCTGAGTGCTTTGTTTTCTCTTTATCCCGTGACTTTAATGATAATTGAACAGGAAAAGCAGAGTCCTTTTTGAAAGTTCTATCATGTTGAAATGAAGTAGAAGCACCAGCAGTTGGAATGGCTGCTAAATGTTCATGGAAATCTGCAAGCTGATGGTTTTTACCATAACAATCAGATGCCAGGTGTTTTGTGGCATTGCTGGTCCTACATCCACTAGATGCCATGTCTGGGAACTCTTCAAAGTGATGATTGTGAAGAAATGAATCTCTCCTAAGGAATTTTTGGTTTCCATTCAAATCAACTGGAGCACCTGACTGAAATCCTGCATCCATAAGGCTGAGTAAATGCATGGCTGGTATGGTCTCATTAGAATAGAGATCCAATGTCCCCACCCCATGATGTTTGCAAGGAAATGGGTAATCAGAAGGGGTACTTCTGAGAGTTTCAGAGTCAAACTTCCTATTATACCTCTCGAGGTTGGAAGTACTTAGATTTAAAAAGTTTCGATCATTACCCCCATTCATATTACCCCTGGGCAGGTTGCTGGGACAACATGAATGCCCATCTGAGTTGGTTGACTCATCTGCACACTTCTGTGGAATAGTACAAAGGAAGGCCAGGTTATTTGGCATCAATGATGACAAAAGATGAGCTGCTTTCTGTTGAGGAGCACCCTGGCATGCATTACATGCTACCAATGCCTGCATGGTACTGTGAGAAGGCCTGTTCCCAACCATATTCCCAATCCACTGGCAATTCTGAGCACTACCATGCCTGCTGGAACTGGTATCAGAAAATTGGAGGCCATTTGATGGATTCTCTCCACTTCGAGCAAATAGTCGAAACCCTGTAGGAGCACAGCTTTGCTCCAATTGGCTCATGTTGTATTGGTTACCATCTACTTCGGGGAAATAATCAGCTGATTTTTGTTTGCTGGATCCCACATTATCACCTTTAGTAGTTTTGCCAATCCTTCCATTACTGGTACAAGGGTTTGATTTGTGAGCACTCTCACCTGGCAATAGGCTAACCCCCCCACTTCTATATGCTTTATTAAGATCCAGTTTTTGATGATTTCTGGCATTGTTGGTTGCTATTGATGACTGTTTTTCAGTTTTGGCATCAGGAAGGCATCTCTCATACTGATTCTTGGCCATGAGTTCAACAATTTCCATGGTTATGTCATCCAAAGTTCCCTGATCAGACACCATCTCAGCTCGTTGGTTGACATGTTTCCTGGTAACAAACAAATTCTCCTGATTTCCCATAGTTTTCATATTGTTACTAGTGCCACAAAAGTGCTGCAAAATAGGCAAGAAAGGGAAAAAAAAAAAAACACTCTTATTGCTTCCACAGGAACAATGACCATGAAAAAAAATAAAAAACAAAAATAAAACAGATCCGTAAGATCCGTACACTTATATAATTAAGCCAGATTAAACAGGAAGATGAGCAGGTATAAACCATAAAGTATTCAGGCATAAGCTATAGGAAACTTGCAAAATTTTCTAAACTTTTATGCCTATCAATGCCATGCATGTAAGAAGAAAAACTATAAATGAGAATGCTAAACATTTGAGTTTGCAGATATAAGCTGATGGAAGATTTCCTGGGATGAACAAGTACTCAGGAAACAGCATGACATTCAACACTATCTAGATAAAAAAATCTCTCTGAAGAGATCTACATTTTATTTCAAGCATGGGGGCAGAAAGTAATTCCAAGGTCCTGGGACATTGGGGGTGCTGCAATACTGTAATCTTTAAGGACACTTATTCCAGTGAAACAAATAGTGTTGAGAAAAAAAAGAAGAAGAAGAAGAAGATAAATTCCCTCTTCAATGATTTCAAGCATGAAAGTCAAAGCAACATTCTCAACTATCCAGAACAATGTTCACCCACATCAAAAATGAATTTAGTTAGCATAAAAATGTGGTTTATATCTGTTAGACAATATTCTTTATTGCCCCCTGCAAAATGCTACCATTTAGCACATGGTTTCTCAACGAAGTACGAGCCAAAAAAAATAAAATTGGAGGACAGAACAACAGATACTCCTCTAACAACTGTAGCAAGAAAAGAAAATCTCATACCATTTGCTGCAGCAAAGAACAACTCCCAAATTCAGCCTGAGAGGTATGCATTTTTAGCTTCTCATTAGGGAAGGATGTTCTATAGGAGGTTCTCTTACTATTGAGATCAACATGGGCTCCTTGCATGAGACAGGAATCTAGTTCAGATTTAGAGGGGAAAGCAGAATCTCTCATATGATTCATCTTAAGATCTTTCCTCATAATTTCATCTTCTCTAAAAATGGCCCCTTTCCAAGGCGGCAAAGATGCTGGCCTATCCATGATTGAAGAAAAATATTTCCCATCTCCTCTTTGAGGTGAAAAGCAATTCCTAAAAGACAAATGCAGCCCTTTTTCTGTTGATGAATCTCCTGCTGACATTAGTGGAAGAGAAATAGACCCAGAATTTCTCGTTTCTACACCTTGCCTTGAAGTCAGACTTTCTCTGAGCATGCTATTATTCTCAGGAATTGAAAAACCAGGTCCATCACAATCTTGATGCATCATGTTTTTCCTCTTAGAGAAACTAGTTTGTTTCTCTGTCTTTTCAACAGGAGGTAAAATGTTGACCCCCTCTCCTGTAAAGGCAGTATCTCCAAAATTGAACAAAACAACATCAGTAGCATTGCTCTTGCTAGGATCTCCAGTCTTCTTCAGAGTTTCTTTCTGCACATCTACTCGAGATGAAGTCAAGGATAAACATTCATCAGAAATCTGAGCTTTTTTATTTTTCTTCTTTCCCATAATAGGGTGTTCATCAATTTTGAGGTTAATCAAATGGCTCCTTAAACCAGTTTCCAAACCAGCTCCAGCAAGTGCACCTTCTAAATCAGAACTCACAACTGCATCAACGATTTCTGCACTTTTGTTGAAGCCCCTAATTTTCTTACCTGCATTATTGGGAGAGTTTTGTTCAACAGACCTCCACTCTTCGTCTTCAGGGAGCTTTCTTTTCCTGTTCTGTCCAAAACTACCCGCACCATTTCCTTGGATAGTGGCTTGACCTTGAGGAACAGAAAATGAATTCTCTCCTGCAAATGCATCGGGAGTGTCATTCGTTGGAGGACTTTCTGTCCTTATGATATTGGTTCTTTCATCTCCATTTTTACCCAACAACTCTGTCAGCAGTCGCACCTTACGGGTTTTTCGGCGATGGGAATTGCCAGAAGCAGTTCCAAGCAATATCTCTGCACTTTCAGATGACAAATAATCACATTCATCCAATTCCAAGAAAGGATGATTACTTGTACAATTCTTGATAGAATCTGACACCCTATTTAGCATATCAGCATTATTCTTAACCATGTGGTTGAGGTTTACATGGGTAAAATCAATGACTTGTTGATATTTCAAGTCATGCTTGCGATTTTCCAGAGATCCATTCCACTTTGACCTGAAAGCTACAGTTGCAGAAATGAGAAGCGTCATTATTATGCCACAATTCTATTCTAACTTCAGCCACAAGCTTGGATGATGTCTTATATATTCATATAATGCTTACCTAAATTTGTCTGACATCTTTGTTGCATGAGGCTAGGAATATCCTCAATTACAGCACAATTTAAAACATTTGGAATTTCCTTCATGGTATCTCTTGATCCAGTAGCATGCCCTAGATAAAAAGAAAAAAATGATGCGTCAATAGCCAAAATAACCAAATGACACCAGAAATATATTGAGACTGGATTTAAGTATATACCTATCATCAGGGAATTTGCAATTTTTGCTTTCTTTTCTCCCTTATCACCACATAATGAATGATGATAGCCATTGCAATTGCCATTTAAAGAAGTACTAGCATCAGCATTACTTGATTCATGAATTTTTAAGTCTGCAGCCTGCTGAAGGTCTGACAACAGCATTGTAGCATCACTATGGCAACAACTGGCAAATGATTTGAGGTTACCATTTGTATTAACAAGAGCTCCATCTTCATTTGCAATACCTTTGGCTCCAACTTTACGCAGACAGTTTTGGCAAGACCACCATCTGAACTCTGGAACATCTAAAGGTGGAAGCTTACAGTTTTGTTCCTCAGGGTTATCATGGCCACTATCTAAAGCAAATGGCCAACATTTCTTCCAGTCTTTGCTGCGAACTTCAGACACATACCCACTGCATTTAGAGCAAAGTAAAAAATTTTGAATGTGACTTCTCATGATATGAATTTGCTACAGTGAGTCAGTAAACTAGTACTGCTAAAAGAGGTCTATTGGCATGAACTATTGACCACATAAATACATACATATCAAATTATTGTTTAAATGCACTTTCTCTCTAAGTCTAACTTGATTCTTCAAACATAGTTCCATGTATAAATTATTGACTTGGCAGCCTGTATTTTCAAACACTTGTGTGCTCCTTGGTGCCAACTGGAGGTTAGTTTAAAACAAAAATCCATAAAAAGTGTGTTTATTAAAATAAACCTGTCCATGAAATAGGAAACAAGATCAAAGTCATCCTTTAATAATTTCCTTCTCTATTAGTAGAATTAAAACTTAAAATCAAACTTGAAAGACCACCTCTCTTGCTTCCCCATTCTTGTAACACACACACACACACACACATACCCAATTAACACAATGATATCAACATTGCTGTTAAATTATTAAGTTCTAACTGAACATTGCTTACCGTATAGAGAAATTATGCTTGCACTTCTCTGCATCAACCCCATTATTTGCATTGACAAGATCTATAACTATTGAATCAATCTTAATGGATGATCCCGCCAACATGGAAACAAGATTAGCACTGCAACTTTCATAGTTCTCCTCTACAGAAACAGTCCTCTCCATGTTATGAGCTACCAATGCCACCAAACTGCAAATGTCCTATATGTAGAGAAATCCCATACCAAGTGAATTTATGAGCATATGTTCTAAAGTTAAAGCATGCTAGAGACCTGGAAAAAAAAGAAAAAAAATCAAGTGACTAAGCAAATCATACAATTACGACAATAGGGTCCATCTGTATATCCTAGGAAATCAAAGGTGAAAACCAAATAGTTCTCAATATTAAGATAAAAACGATAACAAGCTTGCGTGTCCCCTACATATGGTGATCATTTATCACATAAAATAACAATTTCCATGAACAAATAAGCAAAGAACACAAGAGATAAACAACACGGGTGAATACCACTGATAAGGGAACAAAATCAGAAACCCTAGGTACCAGTTCATGAAATCAAGCATAATGATCTTAGAAGTGGAAGTATTATACGCTGATGACATCAAAATAAATGAATTAGCTGAACCCACCCATTCAGAATACAAAGTAAACAAAGAAATAACATAAATCACGTACTAGGGTTTCATCACATAAATTAACAATCTAATAAAGTTTGCCACAATAACAAAAGTAATATTAATTGCGGGATTATATTAACTACAATCCAAAAAGCCATTTCCAAACTTTACCAATGGTAAAGTAGTATTCATCACCCCAGAATGAAATTCTAGGGTTTCACTTTCCTCCAAATTTGGAAGCAGTGAACAGTGGATCTCATTCCCCAAACACTTGAAAACAATCGCGAAAACTCATAAAATATTACTGTAAGAGCAAAGATTAACCGCATCTCCAAATCTAGATGAGAAAACGAAACGAAATCGCAGTAACCAACGTACCAAACACAGTAAACTGATCAAAATATCAACAATAAACCAGCTCAAGCTCAGCTAAAACTCACACTAATCACCACAAAACAGATCCAAAACTGAAAAATCCAAAACACTAAATTCAAATCAGAGAAAAAAAAAAAAAAAAACACCTTATTCTTCTCCAGCTATCAGGAGAAGTATGCTCGTATCGACCTCGCTCCGATTCTGAACGGCGACTCGAGAAAACGGCATCATCGGATAGAACTCCCGGCGAGGAAGAAGAAGATACGAGCTCCGGGACTTGATTCAGAGCTCGCCGAGTAGAATTAGACTGCGAAGTTTCACGAAAACCTAGTGGAGTCAGGAGAGGTTCACGAATTTTTAGAGAGAGAAAGAGGAGGGAGAAAGTGAGTTTTTATCTGTTTTTTTTTTTGTCTTTGAAGTCTGAAGAATGTATTGTTGTATTAAAATCATCTGGGGGAAACCAAAGGAGCATCCCATGCCACGTCATCATGTTACATGCATGTCATGTATGAGATCAACATGCATGTGAGGATGAGAGCGTAGGGTGGGGCGGGAAAGCATCCAATGACGAGGACACACGTGTTCGGAAGGTGCGGGTCTTATCACAATCCATTATGTCTGTATGTCCGAAAGGGAAAACCCTAGAGAAACAGTGACCGCACTCTGAAGCGCGTATGTTGCATGCGCTCCCCTTTGGTTGCATTTAATAGTCCATCGCAATATTCTGCGGTGTTAAAGATGCTTTTGCACGGAAAACGTTTGTCATTGGAACGTATGGTGAACGTCGGTTGTAGGAGAGTGGTGGTAGTTTGGGCTTAAAACCCTAAGTTTTAGGACTGATAATGAGGGGAAGAGGAATGTAACATTGTAACCCTAGCCCATTTTTAACATTTTAACAATAATAAATATCTAAACTTAATAAGTAACAACCCCCCACCTATTCAAAAATATTTTTTTTTTGGAATAGAATTGGGACAAACCCAAATTACTTAAGCTTCTTTCCCCTTTTGCCTATTATTTTTGGGCTTCTTCTTTTGCTTTTATTCCATACTTCAATGTCACTCCACCTTCACCTAGTCATGAAAATTATGAATGCTTTAATGCTTGAATCCCAAAATATATCTACAAAAATTATACCCTAATCTTTTATTGTGGATTTGGCAAATGGAAGCTTATGCATCTCAAATAATAAGAAGATCATCTAGACAGTAAAAAAGAAAAAAAAAAAAAGAAAAAAAAAACATCTTAATTATGAATGAAAAAAAATAAGGTGGATATGTAACGCGTCATTCCATTTAAGTTATAATTAGCAAATGACTGGTTTATAAAGAGAAATCCGGAAAAATTAGGAAAGGAGGAAAAAGAAGTGTGAATTCTTATCTCTTATTACAATATATATGTTGCAGGTGAAAATGGACCAATATGTTAGATATAGGGCGAAACTGGAAAGGAAAGAAAAAGGAGCATATATAGGTACTTCAATGATTAATAAACTAGTTGCGTATGAAAAGGATCTAAAACAATAAGTTATTTGGAAGGCAAATTGAATGACCATTGGTAGGGTGTTTTTGTTCATTGTTGATTAATTATTTTCTTTCCTTTCGGCTAATTTGTTTAATGTCATCTCTTTTTTGGTGTTTACAACAGCTCAAGCAATGGCAACAACATATTCGATCAAGTGTGCCCTATATATGTCTATAGCTCCGCTCGCACATGCGCCCAACCAATCTTTAAGACTAGTAACGTAATAATATAAAACCAAACCATGCATGATGCCTATGATTATATAAGCAGGGAATTATATTACTGAACTTATTATTTCCCTTAAAAAATATATTTTTTTTGTTTACAAAATTAAAAATGTAACTTTAGATCAACAAAATAATCACGGGAGGATGCAAATACATGGCTTTTCCACAAAGGATTGATATGACGATTATTTTCAAGGGTACAATAAAAAGCATATCATGTCAGATCTAGTACGGTACCCTTCATCTTAGTAACTTTATATTTTTCTTATATTTTTCATTTTTTGACCCACTCATATAATTTGTACTGATCGAATTTGATTCCAGAAATTATATCATGTTCAGAAATGAATCTTAATACAATTTGCTTGGGTCTTTTATGACTGAAAGGGATGCCTCACCCTTCTTTTGTGGAGGGCCCTCCCCCATCGTTTCTGCCATCATATTAGTTTGTATAAATATGAATTTATGAATAGTTATATAGCCGCACCAAATTAAGATGTATACTAATGTAATTAAAAAAAATTGCCCTAATTAGCTAATCTAAGTTACTAGTATCCATTATCGGTGTAAAACCTTGACTTTGAATTTATATTTTCAAGCCTCTATTATTTTAATTAAACCACTAATTTCTCGTTTAGTAAGCACTAACAGTCTCTTGGATGTATTCTCGTTGAATGATTGCTGCTTAATCCTTTAGAATGTTTAAAAGAGTGCAAGTAGCGGGGAAGGGGTGTGTACTTCCTGTGAGGGGCGGCAATGGCTATAGGGCTTGAAGTACTGCATGCAGCAAAAAAGGAATTGTGATTGTACATAGGTTTGATGAATACCTTTCGTACCCAAAGAAAAAAAATAATATTATATAGCTGGAAAATGAAAAATCTTAGACGTGTTGGATGGTGCACCAGTAACTTTGGCCTTTTGTCATGTTTCGAGAGTCTCACAATGACAACACTTTTGTGGTAAATTTTTCCTTTCGCTAAAGTCCACAATATTCGAACAATTAAAACACCTATTTCCACCAAGAATAAGAAATTAAAATTTTCAATATATAAAAAAACGAGTTTTTTAATTTGTGTTCTTATAATAGAAATTAAAAGTATATTTATTATATGTTTTTATTATTATATTATATAAAAAATTGACTTAAATTTTGTGAATTCTCCACTTTAAATGTTAATTACATGTGACATTGAAGTTGAAAATCAAATTTATTTTTGTAATTTCTATATGAATTAATATTAAAAAAATATCATAAACACACCTTTAAAGACCTTATATAAAATTTATATTGCACAATATAAATTATTAAATGAGGTAAATTTTTTAACATTAAAAACTATCTCTCTTATTTAATAATTTTTATTCTATCAATGCAATCTAAATTATAAAATAAAAAACTTAAAAAAAAAATATTGCAATACATCTGGGGAGTAAATTTTCAGAAAGCTCAGTTCAATTTAGTTAGAAAAAGGCAGAAAGCTGGAGCGACCAAACTTTAGTAATTAGTCATCAATGTTGTAAATTACACCCACCTCCTTTGTTGTGGCCGACTAAATTAAATATATCAGTACCTCAGAGTCCTAACATATCACATGGTTTAATTTCTATCAAAAACCAGACACCTTTTTAAGTTTACTTTGGCAAAATTTTCTCACGCGTGCATATGTTTTGAAAGGGAAATGATTGGTGTATTTTCTGACTTAACATTTTTTTTAACATTTTTTAGTTTAGTTATTAAAATAAAATATAAGAGACATATAATTAATTTAATTAATTTTTGTGTATTATATAATTATTTTTAAAAAAATTTATTTATATTTAATTTTAAATTAAAAATAATAAATTTTTAATTAATATATTATGTAATATGTTAAATAAAAAAACTATCAATCAATGTCAATTTTAAAAATATACTGCTGAGTTTAGAATTGCAGAAGATGGGTATATAGAGAAAGTTTCAAACAAATTGAATGTAAATGTCTAGTTAAAAGTGGAAAAAATTAACTCAAAACAAACCTAGAACAAAATATCAAGAACAAAACAGAACCAGGCCCCAGCCCACAGCTCCCAGCCAATGGAAATCCATCCTCCAAAATTTTCCAGCAATGGAGAAAGGGAAAGAGAGAGAGACCCAATCCAAGGGCCGCCTAATTCCTCCATCAATCTGAGATTCTGAGAATCGTGTATCTGTAGCAATCCAAGTGGTTGAACTTGAATTAATATTCTTTCAGATCAATTAGTCTCTGGGGAAAACTACTACGTATACCGATCGATCCAGTCCAGAGGTTTTAGCATGAGAAAGAAATTAAAGGTTCAATAACTGGTGCCAAGATCGTCCAATGGATGCTCAAACAAAGCAATTTTAAGTTATGAATCAGCAACAATATTGATAACCCTTCATCTGCAACTGTGCAGTACTGTATACTTTATATGGAGTACAATAATATATGGAGAAAGTGCGATGCTTTTGTGTTTGATAACTGTAGCTGTAGTTATCACTGCAGTGCAGACACCGCAGGGGAAGCCATCTGATTGCAATCGGACAGGCAGACATGTTTGTACCTTTGTACATGGTTTGATATATCTCAGGGCAATATGAGGCCTGGACCGCCTGGCCTACTTCATACAGTTCATCCAACAGTATCTACTCAGTAATAATATACATAGGGTTTATATTAAGAACCATTTTTTTTACAATAAAAATTATTAAATAAATAAAAGCTCTCAATATCATACATTTGCTCCCATTTAATTGCACAATATTCCTTTTTTACAATTAATTAGTCAAATGTACATAAAAAGGGAGAAGAAAAGAAAGAAAAAATAGCTTTGATAAAAACTATAAACCAAGGCTATGTACTGTTGTCTGGAGATTTTGCAGTTCTGAAACATATCATCCTGGGGCCTGGTCCATTAGATTACTCTCTCTCCTCACCAAATCTACCACTCCACACATATATACAGGTTTTTTTTTTTTTTTGAACAAACACAAAAGTTATAATTTTTTTTTGAATAAGTTACAATTTTTTGAGGAGAGAGGACGAACCTAATCCAAAAGTTAGGATATACCATTTATCATGACTTGTAGTGATTTAGCCTAAAATGCCAAGTGCTTAAACTAGAATTATATTGGTAATTAAAATTGTACTTTTAAAATTGATTATTAATTAGTCAGCTCACAATGCTGGATGCCATATATACAGGTATTTATCTTTAATTAATGCTTTCATTTTAAATTCTAACCTATTTATTTTTAAATTGTACAATAGTAGATTATCGTTTCATATCTCTTAATCCTTTTTTTAAAATATTATGCAACTTAATTTATAATCTCTTACTTTTACTTGAAAGAAATTATTATTAAACTAGTTAAAGTTATTGACATTTCTAACTCCCTTAAATCTTGAAGTTTCAAGTAAATTTGATTGATGTTTGGGTTATGGTTACTTTATATATGGTTATTTTCAGTTTTCCATGGGTTAATTAATCACTTATGGTGTGAGTGGATTGAGGGAAACGACCGGGAGTGAGAAGAAAAAATTTTTTTATTTGGTTATAAAAAAATTAGAAGTGAAGGAAGAGGAAATTTTCCTTTTATCTTATTTTTTTAATTTAATTATTTATCTAAATAAAAAAAAAAATAGAGGCGAATGAAATGATATAATTTCCTTCCCTTCATTTCCCTTTCTTTTATCCTACTCAATCTAAATATACAGTTAATCTCTCTTATATTTGACAATTTAATTTAATGAGTTGGTTTTAATATATGTGAAATCAATGTAAATTCTAAATTAAAATTAATTTTATACTCTTTGTGATTATTGATTTCTATTTTAATCTAAGTAAAATCAATATGTATATATATATATATATTTGAACTAGTACAGTTAAGGGAATGAGAAATGGAATTATCAAGATTTAAATCTTAAACTTTTAGATATCACCACCTTTCTTAAAAGATTTGTGATTATTGGGTTATAATAGTGGTTAGTATACATATATACATATGCATAGTAATTTTGTGAAATTTCTAAACAAAACTCATTATATATGTATGTCATGATGACACCCGTGTAAAACTTACACTGGTGTAATAACCATGTAAGGGATTCTGACTAAGTGGAGTATAATAAAAGCATTAATTATGAATTTAATTATGGTCCATTTTAGAACAAGCAGAAAGTGCTTGTATGAGTATGATTAAAATGAGTATCTAATTACTCTTTACAACTAAGCGGGGGACTTTTATTATTTGGATGATTAATTGCAAGACAATCCTAGTACATGTCGTTACTCCCAATGAAACTGCGAACTGTACTGGAAGAAGAGGAGGGTCTATGAACCTAAGGCACAAATAAGAACCAAAAGTTGTCGCAACTTGCAAAGTCCTCTTGTTGAATGATTAGTTCTCCAATTATAGTATGTAGCAAGACACATGTATACAGTGTCCCAAGAGACGTGTCCATAGTTAATTAAAATTTGAGTATTTATATTAAAAATTTTTAATTTAAATTTTATGAAGAAGGGAGATAAATTTGGAAATGAAAATATTATTTTTTATTATATAATAAATCATTTCATATTAAAAAAAAAAAAACATATCTAGTAACTATACCTTCCTGCCTTTTAGACAAGATCAAGAGAAGATATATAGAAACATCTAGATGAGTATAAGAGACAGCATCTAGACAGTAAAAAAGAAAAAAAAAAAAAAAAAAAAAAAAAAAGCCAAAAGTCTCTGTCTTTTTACATCCAAAAGCTGAAAAATTAGCCGGAATCTTGCCGGGAAAACGGAAAGCAACG
>BPVZ01000187.1:118272-141816 GCA_020521535.1 Rubroshorea leprosula | reverse complement strand
TTATTTAAAAAATATAATAAATTTTAATTATTAAAAATAAAATAATAAATAATTAAAATTTTATGTAAATATAATACATAGAATTTGTATAAAAATAAGTAAATATCTTTTTTAAAAAATATTATTTTTCTAAAAAGGATAAAACAGAGAAATGATAGAAAAAATCCAAAGACAGCATTTCGCCCTTTTTTCAGTTTGAAATTCAATAACAGATACTGTTTTTGGATTGTAGTAGTTCCCAACTTCAAATATTACCCGTCCATTTCATATCCTGGACCAATCCTCACCGTACACGTGTACAGACCCAAGAGTCCCACCCTCCCTCGTACTCCATTACCGCCAAATTCATCTCCCTCTACTTCCTCCAACTCAAAACCTAAACCAATCTTAATCCAACGGTCCCGAATCCCCCATCTCTCTCTTACCAAATCTCATCCGTCCATCACCTTTTCAAGTCTATCCGTCCGATCTCTTTCCAATCAAATCAGGCCGTTGATTTTTCTCAAGAATTCAATTTCGAAGAAGCAAAGAGGGAGTGAAGGACTAAGCTGCTGTTTTAGGTCGTGAAATCGAGATAGTTTCTCAATTCCCGGCGACAGGGCGTTGCTTTCCGTTTTCCCGGCAAGATTCCGGCTAAGTTTTGAGCTTTTGGATGTGAAAAGACAGAGACTTTTGGCTTTTTTTTTTTTTTGTTGATGATGGATTTTGAGATTCCATTTTTGAGTTTGTATCGAGATTGATTAATGGAGAATGGTGAAATTGTTTCTGATTCTGGGCCCAAGAAATTGGCGAGGCAATTGGATTTCACGACATGTCGCGCCTCGGAGAATGCTAGACTGCCGGTGCAGCTTCATTCGCCACCGCAGCAGTCGTCGCCACCGGAATCACAGCAGCGAGTACAGAGTCAAGGGCAATGCCAAACGCAGGTGTCGTCTCAGTCAAAGCAACAGCCGGAGTCACCATTACAGCAGCACAATGTGCAGTCGCCATCAAATCTGCCGGCAAGATCACACTTGCAGGCAATGCACCAATTGTTAGCGCGGCATAATCAAGCTCCCCTATCACATCGGACGCCGCATCCAGTGCAAAAGCTTCCTCCGCCGACGTTTCAATTGGGGTAAGTCTATTACCATTAAAGCTGAGATTTTTCTTGGTAAGTTCAAACTTTTATTGTCCCTGGAATTTATTGTAATTCCTTTGCTATTTTAAGCATTTTTGGGTGTTTAATTTGTAAGTCCTCCTTCTATTTCCAAATTTATTGCTTTCATTTTGTCCGTACTTGACATTTAGAAATTCCCTCACTTTGTTTTCACTGGTTATGAATCTTAGAATTTGATTATTAAGAGTCTTTTTTGCTATTTTTGCTCTAATAATAATTTTGTTTATTTTATGGTTTATTTTTACTTCTATCTGAAAATAAACCCTGTTTGTTTATGTTTCTTCAGCAAGCAAGAGTCCCCTCGGTCAAGACTGCATTCTGGCATTGATGCAAAAGATGGTACACCAAAGAAACAAAAGCAATGCAATTGCAAGAATTCTAGGTGCTTGAAGCTGTAAGAAAACTCACCCCCTCAAATATTTGCTTTAAGGAGTGGAGAATTATCGTTACATGTTTCTTTCTTTTCTAAGAAAAAAGAATTACACTCATTGCCAATCTGTAAGTTCCACCCCTCTAATTCTCGTCAACTCTAACTAGAGGAGATAATTCCGTCATCAATGTGTCTGGACGGTGTACTTCTGGAATATGGAGATTTTGGTTATTTATTATAACTTACGTGCATTTTCACATTGCCTAAACTGGAGCCTTAGAAACCCTTTGATGTTTGTTTGCCTTATGTCTGCAGTTCATAATATTTTTCCTGCTTTTGTTTAATCAATAAGAAATGTGTTTTATTTTATTTTCTGTTTTATAACCATTAGGTACTGTGAGTGCTTTGCTGCTGGAATTTATTGCGATGGTTGCAACTGCATAAATTGTCATAACAATAGCGAGAAAGAAGAGCATAGACAAGAGGCAATTAGTTTGACATTGGACCGCAATCCAAATGCATTCAGACCTAAGATTGGTAGCAGTCCGCATGGACCTCAGGATGCCAAGGTTTGTTATCTGGAACCTGTAGATTATCAAATCATAAAATTAGTAAGCATTAGCAATGAGATAGTTTCCAGATTTAAACTTTTATTTATATAGAATACCAATTTGAAGGATAATGTTAAACCAAGCTTGAGAATGCAAGTATGGATTTCTTTTGATCAGAATATACTCTGTATCAGTAAATTAAAGCATTGCTATTCTTGTAAAAATATCTCAAAATAATACAGGATAATGCAAGTGAACTTCAGATGGTGGGAAAGCACAATAAAGGATGTCACTGCAAGAAATCAGGGTGTCTCAAGAAGTACTGTGAATGCTTCCAAGCTGAGGTTTTCTGCTCTGAAAATTGTAAATGCATGGACTGCAAAAACTTTGAAGGGAGTGAAGAAAGAAGAGCTTCCTCACAGGGGTACCATAATTCCTTGATTTACATGCAACAGGCTGCAAATGCAGCTATTAATGGTGCCATAGGGTTGTCTGGATTTGGGACTGTGTTGGCATCCAAGAAGAGAAAAGGTGATGAAATCTTATCTGGTCAAGCTGTGCAAGATCAGTCTGTTCCCAAGATGGCACAACATGAACTGGTAATACTTTTTTTGAATTCTCCAATCTAATCAGTACCACCAATTTGATATTGATTTTGATCCTTTTTTATCCTGCATAATTATCTGGAATCATTTTAAAACCACTTATGTTTTGAGGTAGAGGTGCAGGGCTTTCTGGTATTCTAGTGATAATTAGATGAAATTATGTTGTGCCTAGTTATCCAATGGGGGCAATGACCATTGAGATTCTGAGATATTCTCCACTGTCTCACCCCTATCCCTTTTTCTGACTTTCCTCCTATGTCTTCACCCAAGGCAAACTGAAAAATAACTTTTCTCATTAATTTCAACAGGAAAATCCTTCTAGAAATTCTCCTGCTGCCTCTTCTGTCTTATCAGCCTCTGTTTCTTGCACTCCTAATGCACCAGTATTGAGATCTTTAAAACCCACATTAAGGTAATTTCCTCTGCCTGCAGTTAATGTAACTTTCTTTAGAATTTTTACCTTTTAGTTGGAAACTAATTTGTCAGTATTTATGGTAGATCTCCATTAGCTAATGTCCTCAAACCACAAGATGTGAAGGAGCTATGCTCAGTTTTGGTCGTACTTTCATCAGAAGTTGCAAAGACACTTCCAGGTATTAATTAACATATGTGAATGTTGAACTTCTGATTATTGTTTTAGATAATAGCAGATAGCTCTCCACTATCCCAAATGCCTTTCCAGTCTCTACCTGTCCCAATTTTTGAAGTTAAGATCTTCAGCTTGGAAGTCTATGCTCAAACTGTTGACCTGTAGGGCTGTCCCCAAGCCCAAGAGGGTAACTTTTGGTTATTGTTTTCATTTCAGTTTTAATTTTAACTTTTTAACTCATTATTTGGCTAAAATTCTATATGTTCCTAGGACTTATTTTTCTTTATTGCTTTTAACATTGAACAATGAAAGAGGAAACTTGCTGGTACAAACTTCCCATTCATATTTAGCAATAAGAAGACTTAATATTTCCATTACTTCAAGTATTTTTGTTTTATCAATAATCTTTTTGGCTGTGATAGGTATGATAGGTAATGAAATTGCACCAAACCGATTACTCTTCTTCTTGTAACAGAGTAATATGGAATCGTAATAATTCTTGTTAGGTTTTCAAATAAAGGATAAATGAATCATTATATAAAATCATTGTGATAACTACAAGAGGTTATGAGAACAGATATTCAACATGTGTATCGTGTCCAAGAATTATTTTATTGCACTGAATCCACCTTTGCTTGAAGGTGAAACAACTTAGTAATACTTCTTGTCATGCGGAGAAAGTCATATAATTGAAAACTTTTCAGGAAAAAATAGTGAAAGGGATCTGGAAAGAGAGAGTTACAATGTTGAAACTGCTGTTTCATGCATTCCAGCAAGTGAAACAAGTGAGAAAGGAAGTGATTTAATAGCTGCTGATAATGATCTCAGTCAGAACCAAGCTAATGTTGATGGTTATCATAACTCTGGATCAAATGAGACTAACGTGCAAAATCGAAGGCCTTTGTCTCCTGGCACACGTGCCTTGATGTGTGAAGAAGAAGATGCGATGTTTTTGGCAGCTCCATCACAAACTGCATTGCCAAGCCATTGTCAAAACACAAGTAAGAAGTCATTGAATGAGCATGAGCGCACGGAGGTCTATGCAGAGCAGGAAAGGCTTGTCTTGACAAGTTTGCGGGACTTGCTTAACCGTCTCATAACCTGTGGGATGATAAAACGTCAGTATCTTAACTTTAACTTCCAAATTTTGACTGTTTCTTTAAGTCAAATGCAAAACAAAGGTTTCTTGCTTTCTTAGAGTGCTTTCAGCTATTGCTCACTGATATCCATAAGATTTCCCTTGGAATCTTGTAGAGCACCAAAAAGGCTGACTAGTGCTGGTTTAAATTTAAAATTGAATTGAAGAAAAACATTGGAATGGTTGAACCATATTGGATTTGTTTGCAGTGAGTATTCTTACATTTCTTTTATTCACTGTAGTTAAAAAAAAATTATTTTCCTCATCCCTTGTGCAGAAACAACGTGTTCTTCACCAGACAAAAGGAGCCAACAAGAACCTGTTGAAAATCCGGCTATACAATCTGAAAACCAAACAGGATGCCACAAGGAGCCTCATCACAATGGCATTGTGAGATCTTTGAATCCAGCAAACAGTAGAAATGTCTAAGACTGCAGTCTCTTCACCTTCAACAAACAACATGGCTTTAAAGATGGGATTACCTGCTGGCAATGTAAAGATAAACACAGATTGAGGACTCAAACACACAACGAAAATAGTTCGAAGCATCCACATGCCATCACATTGTTCATATTTGTTATTTATGCTCAAGATTTGGCCCTGGATCCTATTATTCAGAGATGCATTTTGAAGATTCAAGGACCTTTCTTCTTACAACATGCTAAATTGCTAATTTATACATATTTATAGAAATTTTCGTGCTTTCTTTGCTCATGTCTTTAGATTTCAACATGAACACAAAGTTATTTATGCCAATTCTGTAGAGTGAGTGGAATCTGCATAACTCCATGGGAGTTTCGACGACGCGTCCTTAATTGGCTCTCGCAATTGCTTCTTTCCATTTTCGTTCACCTCACTCTTGATTCAGACAATTAAGGGTTTTGTCAATTTTCCTTAATTGGCACTACAGTCAGTCTTTCATTTTTCTTCCTGGAATTTTCTCAGCAGCCAAACATATGGACTACTCAAAGTGTGCATGTTTCACATTGTCCTTCATGATTAGGTATAAACTCTCTTTTTATTTTTATTTTTTTCTTAAATTTCGAAAGAGCGGAGACTGAAAATGGGAAAAAGGTCTCCAACTCGGAAAAAAAAAAAAAGAAAAAGAAACGACGGAAATTTAGGAAAAAAATTTTGATTTGGGACTAATGTGGTGTGTTATGTTATTAAATTAATTGATGTATATAATATTATATATTTAAAAAAAAGAATTAATTATTAAATAATATCAAATTTATTTTTTAATATTTTAAATGAAAAATTAATGTATATCAATTTTCACCCTTAAAAATAATTGAAATTTTAATTTATATTTAAAAATTGAAATCTTATCCTATTAAATATTAATATGAAAATTTATTATATATTTTAATATATTAATATTTAATAAAATAATTTTTTAATTTTAAATTAAATTTTAATAAAATAAAATAACATAATATAAAACTAAGATTCCAATTATTTTTAAAATTCAAAACTAATACATACTTTTCCTTTAAATAAAATAAAAAAAAAAAGTACTTGTCAACCTTGTCTCTTAAAAATTAAGAAAAAAATCATTTTAAAATTACGTCATTTTAATAAATTTTTATTAAAAAAACCAAACTACTTTATTTTTAAAACATGTATTAAGATAATTTTTATTTTTTTTCTTTCTTAATTTTTAAAAATAAGACGAACAAGTACTAGTTCTATAAAATAATTTATACTATTATTATTCATTTTAAATTTTAGTCTTAAAGTTTCACCTCGCTTATCACTATTAAAAAAAAATCGTTGGGCTTGTCTCTCTCTTCCCCGTCAGTAGACAGACACGTGTGCCGAGTCCCACACGTCAGACCGCACCCGCCAAAAGTCATGTCCCATAAATATGGATTTTGGAGAAAAAGTTTCGTGGTTGTAGACAAGCTAAGATCTCAGTTCCTTGAATTCTAGCAGAGCAGACGATCTGCAGAAGGTGAATCTTCATCAATGAAATCCGTAGGATTCTGAATTTTTAATGTCTGATTATACATGTTATATTCATTAATTTGGGAATTTTGAGTTTTACAGTTGGTGTGAATTGAAACACATTGTGAGAAAGATGCATTCTGTGGGAGATAAAAATCGTTGATACACACATGAAGAATCCATAGATAGCATGTGACAACAAGAATTGTTGATACATAAAACAATTTGAATTGTCATTTTTAGAATGTTATCACAATAGCGGGCAAGCGCACAAATAATCATATTTTAGAACGCACACTTTAAGAATTAAGACATTCTCAACAACTTTACCACTCTTCATCCTTTCTTTGGCATGGCGGCAAGTCTGGTGTACATTCTTGCCATAGATTGGTACCCTCTGAGATCACCTGAGCGTAAAAGATTTCCTGTCCATAGATGGCAGAGGTTTGTTAGGGAAAAATGTCATGCTGCATAAGCAGCTTAAAGTTCCATGAATTTCAAGATTTTCAATTTCTACACAGCTAAATAGTGCAACTCTGTCAAAGTTTAAAGAAATGGCCATCTGTACTATTTTTTGATAATTTACTTCATAGAAGAACACCTTCAATTCTACCACTTTAACAGGGTACTAGGAAGAAGGTTTGAGGCTGAATCTGCTAGGGAAGGAGATATTTTAGCCAGAGGGAAGGAAAACGTACCCTGTGCCCATGCCCCCATTTCCTGCCTCTTATCTAAATTTAATTGCCTATCAGTTCTTTGGAAGCCCAACGAGAAGAGTTGTAAGGAGAATTGTCTTACAAATCATATCTCAGGTGAAGGGTGCAAGAAGATCAGATGGTGTACCGTGCATTTCTGTTCTAGGGCTAATACAAACAAGATATGGAAAATGTACTCACTTACTAGTTTATCAAGGAATCTGGAAGTAGATATTGGCTGGACCAACTGGGAAGGGGATGCTTTAGCCAAAGGGAAGGCAAATAGCACATGCCCCTATACAAGTGCTAGACCCTCATAGGGAATTTGGAGCCATGGTTAACAAGCACATTTTTTGACAGTGTAGCAAATAAATGCCCATCCAAAATCAGAGATGGGAACATTCACATGTTTCTTCTTTCATGTGTGATCACTTTAAAATGGTAAAAAAGAGGAACTTACCAGAATCACAATTCAGTGGGCTATCAGGTTCTGGGTGAGCCATCAAAGCAATTATGGCTCTACAAACAGACTGTAGTGTCCAAGCAGGGCTCCAAGCATTCTTCAAGATATCGAGACAAATCTCCCCTGTCTGGAAGAGAAATAGATAGGCTCAATTAAGCATCTTGCAACATATTACTCCAAAAAAAAATTTTGACCATAAGAAGGATGTAAAAACAAATGGACAAATAGAATTAGAATTGGAGATTTAATGAATGAAACTCAAAGACCAGTATTCCTATAACAAAAACACAAAGAAATGGAGAAAATTAAAAGAAAATATAACTAAATGCAAACTGCATTGTGTTCAATTCCTCCCTGAATTTATCAAAATCAAACAAAACCTTGAGAAATTAAAGGCTTGGCCCAGTCAGGTGGAAATAAAAAACTGTCTTAGTAAAGCAGATATTTCCTCTACAGAAAGGTCATGTCCAAAAGAATTATCACAAATCTAACCCAAATTCCTGCATGTTTTTTTTTTTTTCCCCTTGTCAAGTTCCATATTAAAGCAGAGGAAAAGTGAACGCATCACACTGAAGGAGTTTTACCTTAAAATGCACATTTGGATGAAATATTTTTGTCAAGAATCGTACTTGAGGAGGTTGCAAGGGATATTGCTCAGGAACAGAAAAGGCAAGCTGGAAGACTCCACCCTCATAAGGAGTCTCAGATGGCCCCTATATAAAAAGTTAGATAACTCAAGCAGCGATTTCCAAATACCATCATTCTCCAATCAAGTTGAGGTTGAGCCTACCTTGATGAGAGCAGTCCACTTAAATATGTTGGAATCATCACATGCTAACTGAATATCTGGATCAGCTACTTTTTCTCTTTGCACCTCCTTGTATTCCTTAAACAACCTTGCCCTTGATGCCTGCACAAATCCACAGTGCATGGCTTACAGTTACTGGTGAACATTCTCCCATATACGGCAAAAGTTCAAATCATACAAGATATGTTGAACAATGGAACTCTTCAAGGATATGGAGGGATTACGTATCAAGAATATCAAGTTAGGGCAAGAAAACATCAAACAGTGAAACTTGTTCTAGCATATAATCCTAGCACTCAATTATCCAAGACAATTTTGTTTCAGCCAAAAAATTCCTAAATTTTAGGAAAATCACAAGTTAATCAATAAAAAATACAAATATCAAAAACAAAAACGACAAACTACAATTATTGTGTGAATAACAGCTGACCTGCATTTTCTACTGCTTCTCGGAATCTCGATATATTTCACAGATTGTATATCACCTCTACACAAAAACTGAAACATTAAAAGAAACAGACAAACAATGTTTATCATCTCCATGTTAAATCTAAAGGATCAGAAGCAAAACGATCGAATAAACAAGACTCGAAACTACATTTTACAGCAATCCTCATAAAAATTACACAAATATTTGAGTCAAAGTAAATATGGAGCAGTATCAAATTTCTAGAATCCGCTAGAATATGAACGAAAATTCGGAAAACATGATTCCGAAACTTGGCATGGTATTTTCTCGCTATCCAAACGGATTATGAGCAGTTTTATAGCAGATCGAAAGATAAAAATATGTGAATTGCCGGAATCAGAGTCTAACCTCGTGCAGTCGCCGGAGACGAGAGGAAGGAAGCTTTCAATTTCGGTCGTCTTCCATTCTTCCTCTTCGATCAAAGAGTCTGAAACGTGGCCAAAACCTACTTCTGCCCCTCACCTTACCAAATTTAAAGGTTTTAGCCCCCTATATAACACTATTAACCCCTTATCTTATTATATTTGTAAGTTTTAACCTCTTATTTATTAAAATCAGAGAAAATAATCCTCACTTTACACTATTAATTTTGTTAGTTGCAAGTAAATATTTGTTAATTAATAATTAACTAATAATCAATTAATAAAATGAATGAAATATATATATAATTAATTCTATTAATCCTGTTAGTTAAAAAAAAGTTATTATTAGTTAATAGTTAATTAACAATCAATTAATAAAATTAACAATTAGTTAACAAAACTAACAAAATATTACAAAATAAAAATTATTTTTTTTAATTTTAATAAGTAAAAAATTAAAAATATTATAATATAAAATGATATATTAAAACTTATAAATTTAATAATGTGAAAGATTAAAAATATTATAATATAAAATAATTAGCAAAAACCTTTATATTTGATAAGGTGAAAACATAAAAATAGGTTTTTGCCTTGACTGTCCCGTCATTTCCTTGAGTTCGAAACGGGCCAAGCGACCAGCCCAGACTAGTTTCCCGGCCCGATAAGAGAGCTCTCACAGGCCGGCCCATGATAACTCACAGGCCGGCCCATGGTAACTCTTAAGACTTCGACGGCATAAGAATAAGAATAAAACGCACCAAGGATGATCTTAGACACGCAACCAAACGTACTAGTACAAAATATGATGCATCTTCTCTTCAGATAATAAACCCTAGAAATAGAAAATGCTTAAACCCTCTTCTATTTAATTTTCTCTGAATTTGCAGTAACTCAGTGGGATATTATTAATGGCTGGTTCAACGATTTTCTCAAGATTATTGTCTTCAACTCGACTACCCGCTCTTACAGTAAAGCGAACCAGCAAATCAGTCTTACCCACAATCTCCCCACTCAAATCGACCTCCTCTTCTCAAGTTTCATCTTCAATGAAGCGCATTTCTGGGATCTCAAGGTGACATCTTTAATCTTGTTTGCTTGGGATGTGTTAGGAAAAGTGCAAATTTTGGGTGCATGTATTGATTTTTTGTTTTTTTGATTTTTGAGGAATTTAAGGTTTCTGTTCTTATGATTGCTTGTTGAGATAACCAGGGAAAATTTGTTCTAAGTTATGATAGAAATCAGCTGCACTTCCTTATCTTGTTTCTGTGGGATTCCTGATAGACTTCTTCTGGGAAAGTAGATTAACACTGAACAGGGTTTATGTATTTGTTCTTTGTTACAGCTGATTTCTGTAAGATAACAGAAAAGAGTGAAGAAATCCTCACATCCTTTTTATTTTGGAGCATTTAGGTTACCAGTGGAGCTGAGCTGTTTAATCTCTATGATGCCATTGCACAGCGCGGTAGCTTCGGCTCGCCTAAGATCATTTCTCTCCATCGAATCTCAGAGCTGGAGTTTGATCCCACAAGGTCTGTCTTTCTATTTCTCTCCCAAGCTATAATACAGAGATCATGTTAAGTTTAAAAGGAACTGGTCTTTAATGGTTAAATGGAGTTTTGGTCAATTCGGTATGATACCTATGGTGATCTTGTAGAGTCCCACTAAATCAAATTCATGGTCTTTGGTCTGTCTTTTCTGCTAAGCAGGAAAAATCCCACATCGAACAAATATCAAAGAGATGTGAGTTAAATACATGGCTATTCCCCTATTGCCAATTCCTAATTGTTTTTAGATTGGATACAAGGATTGTGTTGAAGCCCACATGCCAATTTTCACATCTTCTTTAATAATTGTTGTTCTTTATCAATACAGTTGGAAGGTTAATTAGAAATACTTGTTTGTTCAATCTTGCTCTTGTGGGATTCCTTCAACCAAATGAAGCATTGGTAGGGATAAGACTCTTTAGGAGACTGGATTCTTTTTCCCCTCATTCATAATCAATATGAATCATTTCCCTCTATTCAATGGAAAGTGGAAATTATGCTCGCTACGAAGTCTGATAGGAAGTGATAATTGAAGTAACAACAAGGGCAACGCAAGTAATACAAAAAGCGCTCATAATTTTTTTTTTATTTTTTTTATTTTCAGAAAATTCTTCCAGTTCTCGTTCTCTTGAAACTTGGAATGAGTTGATTAGACATCATAATTCTTCTTGTTATCATTGTTGCAGGTAAGTCCTTACCTTTATGACAATCCTTAGAATGAAGGTTGTCAACGGCATGATATTCTTTGCAATGAAGTGTATTTTTATCTTGAACTTCAGTCCAGAAGGAGAAGTTTTCTGCTTTTCTCTTATGATGCAATCAATACTTTAAAGTGCTGGCTTCCAGAAGCCACAAAATCATCCATTGGTAACAAGAAGACATTATTACCTTTTTGTTGAGCTACTTTGAAATTTGAATCCCATTGGTTGCTAAATAACATTTTGACCGACGGATTCTTGTAAGTTTTCATTCTCTTCATCATTTATTACTCAGAAGCATGGTATTCATCAAACATATACAGAATGCACGCACATGGATCTGAATTTCAAATTGAAAAATCTTGGACCCACTCTGTATTACCAAATTCATATCTAGTTTAGTTGAAAGTTGGGATGATATTTAATTTTTGAAACCCTGCCCTGGTGTTTGAAAATGAATAGAAATCTCTAATTGATTGATACCTCCCTCCCATCTTGACAAGGTGATGGGTGGTATCGTTCTTCTCTAGAAGAACCCTAAAACGGGAACCATCAATAGACTTGTTTGGATTGATATTAAGACTGTAATTTAGCTTACACCAGAATTAAAACCAAAAATTCGTGAAGTTAGCAAAATTGAGCAGCAAACATAGTTTTCTTTAAATATAGTACTGAAGTGATGGCCGAGAAAAAAATAAATGCAACTGCATAACCGCAATAAACTAATGTAAAAGATGCCCCTAAAAATGTCTTAACTGGTGCAAGCTTGAGAATCTAAGTTGAATGCCTCAATTTTGAGCTTTAATAATGAAAATGAGAAATGGTAAGCAATCCTCACAGTCTGCCTTGTAAGCAGTATTGCAAGTCTAATGAAAATGAAAATCAATTAATGTGAATTATATATCAAATTTTGATTTTTTTTTTTTTTCCAAAGCCTTCCTAGTAACTGAAAAATGTCAAATCCCATAAACAATGAGCAATCCAAAGCAATTGATCTTCCGATTTTCTCTACATTGAATATACATGATTCCAATGCCAAAAGACATGAAGCACAACTATGAGGCTAACTAGACTGGCAAAGAAGAATATATATATATATATATATATATATATATATATAATATAATATAATATAAAAAATTAGAAAATGAAAAATGAAAGATAAGAAAATGAGTTAGCAAACAAAAAAAATATAAAACAAAAAATAAAATAAAATCCGAAAACCAAAGTGCAGTTTCACATACTACCAGCTCTTCCAGAAGTGGGTTTTCCAGGCTTGAATTTTGCAATATCAACAAGATCGCCAAATAATTTATCCTCAGGTTTCGGAGGCTTGCTGGGTGGAACGTAAGATGGTGTTGAAACCGGGTATGAAGAATTTCTCAATCCATTGTTATCTCTGAGAGACAGCCCATGCATTCGCTGGTCAAGATACTGCACTCCATGTTGCTGACCTTGACCATATCCATAAGCTGCCATTTGGTTGCCATACATTTGTTGAGGATACATAGAAGACATCTGCTGGGGATACATAGAAGACATTTGTTGAGGATACATGGACGGCATCTGACCAGCTAGCATCTGCTGTGGAAGCATTCCCATATACGGTGCTCCCTGGAATTGTTGGGGATGCATACCAAACATATGGTTGCCCTGAACAGCATGGTTATTGATTCCTGGCAACTGACCACCTGTAATTGGCTGAATATACATACCCACACCCACCACTTGGTCATTTCCTATTGGTTGAAGTCCCTGAGGCTGAGAATGTGTAACAACTACTTGAGTGGTAAGTTGCATTGGCGGAGTGTACTGAGCACCTGAAGTGGGGCTAGACACTGGGTTGTAGTCTGCCGGCTGTGCTTCCCAAGGAGGTGGGGGTAGTGATCCACTGCTCTGAGAACCTTCATTCAAAAAATGCAACCTTCATAAAATTTCATGTAGAAGTGGTAAGAGCATGGATCCTATAAAATTTAAATCTTCACCATTCATGCACTACAGCCACTAACAGTACAGAAAACCAACAGTTAATTATTATGGAAGAAAACAAGGGTGCAAGAGTTTTGTAAACTGCCCATGTCCGGTGAATACTTCCAGAAACAGAGAAAGGGCATGGTGTAACTGGTTATATCTACCCTAAGGTAGAATTGTGCTAACACTAAAATCTTTTGCTCAAAGCAAAAATCTACTATGAAGTGGAAGCATACCATAAACTGGTGACTGAGGCTGCTGCTGCTGGGTCAGCTGACCATTCCAGGCAGGACCATAGCCTTGTGCATATGACTGCTCATACCGAGGAGATCCCATATTTGGAGCAGTTCCATTTGAATAAAATCCAGCTTCTTGAGTTTGAAAGTTCTGCTGCTGAAATTGTGGATTCAAAGCATTGGGTTGTCCAGAGAAACTGGGTGACTGGTGGTTGACAGAATTTGAAGTGTTATTGCTATCAGAGAACATGTCAAACAGAACAAGAGCATTGTTCTGCGCCGAAGGAGGGGTTGCTTGTGTGCTTTGCAACTCTGCTACAGGAACAAGGGCCAGCAAATTGTCTGCCTTAGGTGAACTGTAGTCATCACCACTCAGCAGGTCTATTTTGGGATTGAGTGCTGGTGTAGGAGTAGGGCCATTAGTTGCAGGAGGTGCAGGAAGCAGTAACTGATTCAGTGGCTGAGATCCTGCATCAGTGCTTGATGTTGCTCTGCAGAGAAATCCTGTTGCTTAAAGTTCCAACTAACAGACCAATCTGACCAAGGGCTCAAAAGATTCATAATTCAATGAATTTCAATTTTAATTTTAACTATGAACCTTCAATTCGATCCCTAATCCCAAGTAGAGAAAGATTAACCAAAATTTAATTTAGGCAGTAGAATTGTTCAAAGTTGCAAATTAGCCTTAATCACCACACCATTCAGAAGCGACTTAAGTGGGAAAAGTACAGCAATTTGATTGGACAGAAACCATTCCTCAAAAACAAAGCTATGAAATATTTAATGATATTTACAACCATGACACCTAATAACTGCACTAAAATAAAAGTGTAGAACAGCATGAATGTCTATGCTGGCTAAAATGCTGCAAAGAAAAAAACTATCATCTTTTATTTATTTATTTAGCAATTTTAGCTCAGGGAATAACTACCAAATTAAATAAACGTATGTAATTACCTTCCATTAGACTTTTTACTGTTATCTCCAGTATCAACTAAGGGAGCATCAACATTTACAATTGCTTGTGCTGCAGTAGGTTCAGACTTAGGTTTCTCAGTTTTAACAGAAGTTCCAGAAGCTATAGATTCATGCTTTGCAAGTACACGCTGCAAGTCATCATTCAATGTCAAACCATGACATAGCAGTGACTCATCCCTGCATGAGAAAGAGGTACAACAGTGATATATCTTTTGAATTGAAATATATTATATTATGAATTCCATTAGCATTCTGCAAAGATGCAAAGGATAACTACAAAAGAAATTCTTGTCCAAGACTCCAACTTAGGCTTAGTTTGACAATGCTGATCTGTAGTTGCAGCTGTAGATTTTTTGGTCCTTTAATACCCTAAAAAATTATAAAATATATTTTATATATTTAATAGTTATTTTAATTAATATTTTATATATTTTTAAAATAATAAAAAGACATAAAAACCAAAAGGTAAAGCACCAAGAAATGTTATCAAATGAAACCTTAGTCATCAAAGTCCAGTTTAACAAAATTGGATGAAATCCTGTGAAAGATATCTGTACAAGCCAATACAATGCAAATGTATCCTACACAACTTGACCTGGCACATATCAATCTATCATCAACTCAAAAAAAATGAAAAGGCCACTTTGTCCCAAAATGTACAAGAATTTTATTATAAAAAAAAAAAAAACCCCCCACAAGAATACAGACAGCATGAACAAACAAATCCCACATTGCTGACACCAGGAAATATATCTGAAGCAAGTAACCAGAAAATGAGAGTCCTTACGAAGTCGAATTGACAAGGTGTACCACTCTTTGTTTATATGTACGGCACTGCTCCACTAAGTCAACAATAACTTCCTGCCTAAGTCCCTGTCATTTAATAAGAAAACGTGAGATTATCAACATGCAAAAAGAAAATAAGCTTTAAAAGTTAGAATGCTTAATGAATATGTTGATAGAAAAGGATTTGCATATGAAATGTTACATAACCACCCAAGAACCCCAACTAATTCAAGCATTACCAAATAAAATAAGATCATAAGATCAGCAGGCACTTCAACCCCCCTCCCCCCTCCTTTTTCCAAGAAGAAAAGAAGAAAAAGAAACATATACAACTTCTTTTTGTACAAATAGATAACCACTTCAATAGAAGATCATAAGATCAGCAGGCACTACAATCCTTCCCTCCCTTTTCCAACAAAAAAACAAAGAAGAAAAAGAAGGAAATACATACACATTTTTTCCACAATTAGAAAACCCCTTTTTCTACATTTAAAATTGTGATAGTGTACCTCTTTATTGCTAGGATCCAATGCATTAAGCATTTCGGCGAGGACATCCATAATGCCTCTGGCATTCTGAATTTCTGTCAAGCTAGCAAAAAAAATTCCAATCAAAATTATAGCTGCATAATCAGCAAGCAGAATATAGCACTAAGTACTGTTAATAATGTATCGTGTCCATAACCAGATAAATTGTTGGCACTAAACAAACTACAACGCACAAGCCAATCCAGTCAACAAAAAATCTCAACTGCTCTATTTCCAAGGAAAATATGTGGAACATTTGAGTGACAAAAACCAAAGCCATTCCATATCCCACAAGCTCGACAAATATCAGCACATCTCAATTCAATTTTTCAGTTAAATTTTCATTTTAAGTCCTGAGTAACCTTGAGTGAGAACTTATAACCAGTAGTACGGAGCAAATAAGTACCTCAAGGTTGGGAACTCAGCCTCTGCAGAAGATTCACCTATCTCCTGCCGATTATCAGGATTGCGAACATTTGGGGGATAAGAGCTTAAAGGGTGTGTTTGCGGAGGTGTGAACACAGGTGCAGAGCTCTCAGATCTCTGTGGGAAAACTGCCCCTGCTCGCTGGAACAATGAAGTAACCCAGTTTAGGGAAGCAAAGATGCAAAAAACCTACATTATGTTCATAACCAGCACATAAAAAATAGTCTTCCAAACAAATGACCAAGTCATGCATAAGTAAGTCTGCCCAGAAAATCAGTATGCCTCATCAGTTTTAATAGAAGAATCCTCTGCAGACATACCAACAACTCCTGGTATGCGGTATAATATTGTGGATATCTTGCCCTTGGTCCCCCAAAAGCTTCTTGCCAAGTGTCTATTAGAATTAATATCTTCTCTTTGACATGAAAGTCGGGCTACAATTGAGAATTATAAAAACAGTGAATAAGTTACCATAAAATGGTAAGTATGTAGCAAAAGGAGGAGCTAAATAACAAAGAAAGATATTTACCTTTTTCTTGACTATTCTCACCATCTCGTGAAGAATATCTCTCTCTGCTACATGCATATGGACAATGTCCCCACAGTTCTTTACAATAGTCTCTAATAGCTAAAATGTAGGAAGAGACCAAAATATTAAAGAAGTTTAGTCCATTTGTGAGAAATGTTGGCCACAAAAACAATGAAGTGATAATTATGTTTAAAGATTAAGGGACATAAACTTTCAAGAAATGTCACGGCCAGGATATTCATTTCAGAACTCAGAAGCATAATTTAACCACACAAAAATTTGAAAAATGAATAAAAGAATATTTTATTAACAACAAGAATTGACCTCAGGTAGTCATATCACACATAATCCATCTAGAAATATTTCCATTGAGTCACATGAAATCCTATTTTCACCTTTCTAAGTATCAAAAATTTCAAGTTACAATGACCTTATGCCCCTAAACCGAGGGAACAATAAAAGACAGCTGGCAGGCACAAGCTACACTAGTCAAGATCCCAGAACAAACCTTTACTCTGTAATTGGTATATTTTCTTTCTACCACTCCTTAATGTCCTAATTTAAATGAAATGTGAAAATAATGTGCAAAGCAGTTAAATATGGATATACATATGAACAATTCAGAATGTCTACTAATGTGTAATACAAGATAATCAAGTCACAAGGAGCTTACTGTCAGTGCAAGTAGCTGAACTTTGGAATTCTTACTTCCAAGCCGCTTTTTTATGCCTTTAACGACATCCTTTGCTTGCCTGATAAATAATAATCAAACTTCAAACACCATATTTAAGAAGAATCTAAAAGTTTAAAAGTTCGAATGTCAGTTAAAAGGCAAATCCAGCCTCCCCTTCCTCCTGAAGGAGACATATACGAAATCTAAAGATATACAAGTTTTGACCTGAAACTGCTTAACATACAGAGAAAATCGTTCCTTCAATAATAGATTTCTTGTTGCATAATCAATAAATTAAACGGAAAGGAAATCAAAGATAAAGCAAGAAGAAACACTCTAATCTGACATTAAAGATGGCATTCTATCCTCAAGGAATCGAGCAGGAGATCATAAACGTCGACTCAAAAAGGGAAGGAAGATTGAAATTCTAGTGCGACGAGTACCCGGGGTCGTGATTGAGCATGTCGCAGATCTCGATGTTCATGGCCCAATCAGGACCGATCAACATGTCGCTCGTGGCTCTCTCCACCATAGAGTTCACCATCTTCGCCCACGCAAAGAGATTCAACCGCTGAGATCAATCAAGATTCCGGCGAACGCACACCTCTTCGGCGAGATCGCGGTGAATTCCGGTCACCACACACCGAATATTCCGACGACTTTCCCTCGAATCAAACAAATCGAACCGTTGTTAATCGAAACGCTTTCTCTATCTCCGTTCTCTGCCCCCCTAACGTCTCACCACCACTTCCTATCTGAGATCAAACCAAATAGTTTTTCTACTCCCCAACTTTTCCGTTGAGAGGAGATTTTATTTTTGCTTTTTGTATTCTCTTTTTTTCTCGATTTATTTGGTAAGGTAATTATTAATATTAATATAAAAGAAAAAAGAGAGAAACCAATGAGAAGATGCCGCGTGTTGGTCAGCGAGGCACACACACCTGCCCTATTATCGTACTCTTTCTGATACGGTCAGTTTTGGCGGACCAATTTTGGATCGAACGGTTTTTATCGTTTGTTACGCTCGGTGTTCCGCGCCCGTGATCAGACGAAAACGGTGCCGTTTTAAAGAACTCTGGAGAAAAATTTTTAGTTACCTAATGAGAATAATAGGGCCCACGTTTTCTTATCAAACAAATTTTGTTAAAATTATTAATTTTAAATGTAATTTTATAATTTTATAATTTTTAGACAATTAATTATAATATTTTAAAATATTTATTTATAAATTAATATAATATATTAAATAATACACTTTTTATTTATTTTTAATAATTTTATTTTAATTTATAATTTCTTAAACGTAAATTTTACATAAAATTTTAATAATTTACATAAATAATAATTAAAATTTTTTTGTTATATAAAATTTTTATAAAGTATTTTAATTTGATTGAAAAATTATTTTAATTATTATTTATATAATATATTAAATTTTTATTTAAAATTTTTATTTAAAAATTAAATTAAATTTATTAAAAATAAATAAACAATAATTATTATTTTACCAAATATAAATTTTTTTAATTTAAAAATAAAAAATTTTAATAACTTTAAGATCCTTTACAAATTTAAAGGTATGCATGATCACACTAGATAATAATTGGATAGCTCACCGTCCAAAAAGATAATAACTGCAAGGGACCTCGAGACTCTGAACTATTCATAATAGGTTTGTCTGTCTGGATTCTGTAAGGCCCTGTAGGAGTCAGCCGAAATATCATTTGGATTTTATGTAAATTATAAGAAAAATAAGAAATACTCGTTCTTTGGAAAATAGGTGATAATAATAATACGTGTTTTATATTCATCCTTTAATTTAGTTTAAATTATTAATTTAAAAGTTCGTTAATTTATTTTTGATTTATCTAGTAAGTTCCTTAATTTTTTTTCTTATTTTTATAATTTAACCTAAAAAATATACTTTTTTTTACTAAACATTAGCAGCAATAAGAAGAAAAATATTTTTTTTTGAATAATAAAAATTTTTTTTGGGGAAAAGATACCTGATATTAGAACTCAGATCTTAACAATCCTAAGTACATCCTATAAGCAGGGTCAGTAGGCCATCAAGTGTTGGACAAAAGAAAAATAATTTATTGATAATATATAATTAGGAGATTTTTATTTAATTTTAATAGATTTAATTTTTAATTTAAGGGTTTAAATTTATTTATCTATTTTTTAAGATATTATTTACAATATATTTATATTAAGAGAAATAGATGAGAGGTGAATTGTATTTTTCCATTCTTTTCCTTTCATTCTCCTCATTTGGATAAGATATTTAAATAACTTAAAAGAAAAAATAAAATAAAGAAAAAAAATTCCCCCCTCAAAATTTTTAATAACCAAATAGAGAATTTTTATTTCTTCCCCTTAATTCCCCCTTAACCCAAATGTACTAATGTACTTATTCTTATTTTAACTTTATTTTGACATTTAGTAAGTATGTAAGAAGGTAATTAATTAAAGATAAATAAGAAATTTTATCATATACTTAATTAATACATCCTTATCTTATTAGAAAAAAAAAATTAGCTCTATTAAAATTAAATAAAGAGAATAACAAATGAGAATTAGCATGGTAAGTGTGGTTATTATCACACCCTAAATAATTAATACCATACATTTTTAGTGTAATACCTTATTATACTCTTACATTATATTTTTTTCTCAAAATTCTATATTTTTGACTTCTTAATAAATTAAAGAATATAACAATTAATTAAAATAAAAATGTATGACAATAACATTACCCTAATATGATTTTTATAATTGATGTCACATGTATTATTTGATGCCATGTGTCTATGGTTGAATTTCGATTGAATTTTTGTTATCAAAAAGTTAAAATTACAAGAAAGAAATAGAAATATTAATACCCTAATCTGTAAACCATGTAAAAAATCTAGCTATTTATGAGAATATAATAAAAGTGTTTTATTTATTTTACATTATGAGGATGGGAGATATTCAATCATTGCTTAAAATTAGCATGAATCTTGCTTGAATAATAATGATTTTTTTATGTGATATTGAATGCTGAGAAAGATAAAAACTCTATATAAAATGGCATGAGGCAGGTTTTTATTTCACCTTTAATAGACATTATTTTCCCAAAGTATAAATTGCATTAAATAAAACTAAAGTACAAAATAAATCTTAGATAAAATAACCAATTGAAATTAATGATTACTGATTTCATTTAATTTAATGATTAAAAGTATTAAAATTATTAATAATAACAATGATCAACTATAAAATATGACAAATCCACTAACTACCACTTTCAAATTATTATACCAAACATCTTATTGTAAAAAAATCCTTCCCTCCTCTTTGTTCCCCTCAAACAAATATACCCATATGGTATAAGGTATCTCTATACAAATGGCACGAAGCATTAACTATGAGATTTTTATTTCACCCTTTATATACTTTTTTTTTTTTGTTCATTAAATGCAACAATATTTGGTGAAGTTTGCTAGACGATGACAATCCATTTTTTGCCAATTGCCACCTTCACAATGTAAGACAGAAGACAGTAAAAATGAGAAGAAGAAGAAGAAGAAGAAGTTTTTTTTTTGTTCATTAAACGCAACAATATTTGGTGAAGTTTGCTAGACAATGACAATCCATTTTTTGACAATTGCCACCTTCACAATGTAAGACAGAAGACAGTAAAAATGAGGAGCAGAAGACAGTAAAAATGAGGAGAAGAAGGACAGAAGACAGTAAAAATGAGGAGAAGAAGGAGAAGAAGAAGAAGAAGAAGAAGAAGAAGAAGAAGATCCATTTTTTGACAATTGCCACCTTCACAATGTAAGACAGAAGACAGTAAAAGTGAGGAGAAGAAGAAGAAGAAGAAGAAGAAGAAGTTTGCTAGACAATGACAATCCATTTTTTGACAATTGCCACCTTCACAATGTAAGACAGAAGACAGTAAAAATGAGGAGAAGAAGGACAGAAGACAGTAAAAATGAGAAGAAGAAGAAGAAGAAGAAGAAGAAGAAGAAGAATAGTAACAATTCATCAAACAATTCATGGAACAAATTTAAGTTGATGTTCCAAAAAAGAATAGTAACAATTCATGGAACAATTCATGGAACAAATTTAAGTTGATGTTCCAAAAACAGTCGGTCGCTTTTTTTTGTAAGTCGGCCTCTTTTTTTTGTAAGAATTGATGATCGATAATGCTGAAGAAATTAATAGATATATTGATTTAGAACTTCTCAAAATTTTTCCTCTTTTTTTTAGTGTGTCATTATTTATTGCCAAAGAAGTGACGAAAGAGAATCTGAACACAGAAAACATTCAAGTGGAATCAACGAAAAGAAAAGAAAAGAAAATATTGAGTAACGAATTTGATATAATCTAACCCACTAAATTATTCCCTGCCAATACCAGTTTTTAAAGGTGTTGGAATATTTTTATGAACATTGAAAAGGTTGAGAATAAAACTAATGTCTATCACTTTTTGCAAGCATACCCAAGGCTGACTAGATTCTTCACTTTGCCCTTTTTTTTTCTTTTTTTCTTTTTTCTAAAATTAAATTTTAATAAAACTTTTTAAGGTTCTGGCAATCACGATCAAATCATTGTTTGGCATCTTATTGTTTATTGTTTTTCTCATGTCTATGCATTGTACTTCTGTTCTGTTTCCAATGTTGTCCTGGAAAAGGAAAATGGAGAAAGAAAAGTTCTTTCTGTGCAATAAAATGCTGCAAAAACTCTAGTGGGATTGTTGTCTAATAAAGTTGTGGGCAGAAGGAAAACTTTTAAATTAAGATTGCATCTTGCACGTAGCTAGCTACCACATTTCTATGCTATAAAAAAGAATCAGAAAATTCCAGTGGAAATGCAAGTTGTTTATTTTGGGTTGATGTTCTAGTTTACAGGCAGCGACCTTTGTATTACATTGCCAAGGTAACAAACAAGAAGGAAGGAGGTGAGTACATTATGCTTTTAGAAAATCAATTGAGCTTGGTCAATAAGGAACAGGAACTCGAACTGAAGGTGGACCAGATTTCATGTCCTCCATTATAAAATTTAAGAGAGACTTAGCCACCGGACCTTCTTTACCTACGGGAAAACAGTGTAGCAAGTTATCAGTACTCCAATCCATATAATAAACATCAGAAATATGAAAATCAGGACGTTCTAGCTCTCAAATGTCTATCACAGCCATTGAGTAGATCCTACCCCTGAGACCCACTCAACGGATAGCTATGATAGACGTCTTGAGCATCAAGACGTCCTGATTTTCCGGGGGCTCAATAAACATTGGCTTTTTACATAAAGAATATAGGGTAGAAAGAAGTATGAAGAAATCCAGCATTGTTATCGCATGTGAAGCACTTAATTCTTAGGTTACAAGTCATGTAAGTCAAAGTTCAATCAAAGAGCTGCAATATTGATAAGCTGCTCTCCTTGATACCACCTCAATGTAGAAGTTGAATGCTTTAAATATGTAATTCAAAATTGCATTGTGTAAACAAAGAAAATCATACCATCACCAATGACCTGATCATCCCACTGCAATACAGGGCGAACAAGAATTCCACTTCCGATAAGCATCATCTCATCTGCCTTTTTCCCTTCCTCAACAGTCACATTAGCCACCCTTATTCTGCTTAGCTTACCCTCCGTAACCAGCCCCTCTGCCAGGGTCAAAACTCTTTTAGCTGTGCAACCACTCAAAATTCTCTCAAAGTCAGGCATCAAAAGCTCCTTTTCTTTGGTAACAAAAGCTACATTCATGTTAGGCCCTTCAGCAACAAATCCATCATTGTCCAGCCATATTGCTGCAAATGCACCTTTTTCTTCAGCCTCCATTTTTGAAAGTACATTTGGAAGGTAATTTACACTCTTTGTAGTGGCAAATTGGGGATGTTTTATAGGAACTGAGGAAGTTACTACTTTGATGCCTTTTGAATCAAATGGAGAAAGATCTTGGATCACAACAGCATAAAGAGCTGGTTGATGGCAACCAGAAGGAGATAGTTGGAAAT
>BPVZ01000187.1:76416-89854 GCA_020521535.1 Rubroshorea leprosula | reverse complement strand
TACCCTTCAAATCAGGTTTTCGTTCCACTTTTGTCCTGTTCAATCTGTTGACTATCTCATTTATCCGCTTCTCCACCTTCACAGTCCTCACCTAAATTCCAAAATAAATTAGACAAATGTCAACAGTCAATGCTGTCTTGGTCCTCCCTGGAGATAAGCACAGAAAAAGTGCAATTCATAAAGAACTTACCATCTTTGAGTTGTGAAAGCCAACTTGGCCAACATCCATGGAGGCAGTTTTCTTCAAATTGGACCAGGGAGTGTAAACAACATCAACATTGTTCACTTTGTTGCCTGTCACATGATATTCAACAAGTCACAAATACTGTCATGTGTTAGATGAACAAGGAGACATAAAGGTAAAAAGATAAAGCTAACTGCCTATCCATGAAAACATGTTGGCAATATGAACTTTGGCTGGCTAAGCCCATCCCCAATAACGTCAAACCTAAAATCTTGATGAATGTAAAATAACGCACAAACACAAACCCAATTTTTATACCTTGGATAGAATTCGCTTTGACCAGCTGAGCACAATCCTCAAGCAAACCTTCACTTATATCATCAATAGTCTGCCCTTTGTTAAGTCTCAGATAAACATGGGCAGACGACATTTTGTCCACATGAAACCTGAAATCAACGAAAAATCTATTGTGAAATTGGTTCTTGGCAATACCAGGACACCCTAATGCAGAAACAACATCCTGCCCTAGAATTCAAAAGCTAAGCAGCATCCAATATCAAAGAAAAACGCTTCATATTAAGCCTTTTTTCTTCAATTTTCTCAGTAACCAAACCACAGGGTAATTGAAAACAACAACTTCACAATCTGAAAATCAAGCAAGAAATTGGGAAGGACAGGGGCAAAGAGAGTACCAAATATCTTCAGGGAAACCGTACTTGATGAGCTCCTCGTTCTCATGTTTGTCGATGCCCATGAAGATGGTGTAATCGCCAGCCTCGGGGCGAGCTGTGAAGTAGAACACCATTTCCGCTTCCTTTGTTCTTCTCCAAAGACCTGAGACGCAATTTAGGGTTTCTTTTTCCCCTTTATGATCGACGTTGTTAATTTAGAGTGCAATTATGGGTGATACATTAATGACGAAGCATATTTCTATTTTCAAATTTCTTGGAGGCTGTTTGGCATATGCTGATATGCTTTTTTTTCAAATGAAAAATGATTTTTAGATGATTTTTTTTTATTTTTTTGGTATAATTATATATATTATTTAAATAATTAATTTTTTATTTATACAATATTTATAATATTAAATACATTCCTCGTTTACGCTTAAAAAAAGAGACTCTAAACTCTAAAGCACCACCATTTCCAAATAACGCGTTTTACCCAGACTATCGCTCTTGGCATTTTGCTTAGAATACTTTTTTAAATTTCCCTTTTTTAACAATAAGCTGTCTGCCTAGCACCACCGTTTCCAAATAACGGGTTTTACCTAAACTATTGCTCTTGGCTTTTTGCTTAGAATACCTTTTGAAATTTCCTTTTTTTAACAACAAGCTGTCTGCCTTTTTATGTGAAAACTTAAAAGAACATATTGGTCGGATTGCACTTAAAAAAAATTGTAGTTTAATTTATAAGTTTATTAAACTATTTTTAATAAAATTAATTTTTATATTATTTTATTTAAAATATTTAATTTTATAAATTAAATTACATTTTTAATATATAATTAAAATGGTCAAAAATGAATCCCAATAGATCAATTTAAATATTTTATTTTATTTTTTGTTTTGATAGAATTAAAATTTCATTTACCCAGCAACTAAGTCACAAAAATAAAAGTGAGAGCATATATTAGACTGTAGCTACAAACAAATTATTTTAACATTTCACGAATAAAGTGAAGGGGTAAATATACTTAAAAAAATTGTCTCTTTACCTTTGAATTTTGAACAAATTAAAATAAACTTGATAAAAGATAAAGTTATCTCGTATTATATATCATATAATTTATAATTAAATTATTAGATAATAGATATAAAGTTTCAAAATTTTATTTAGTTGAAAATTTAAATCTTCGTATAAAGGTGGGAGAGGGTGAGGAAGAAAAAAATTACCACCTATCATATATAACCCAACATTAAATCTACAACAAAAATAACATGTAGAAGGAATCATTTATGAAAAGCAAATTCTAAATCTCTTGATTAATTTAAAATCATTTAATTTTGATTGATTTTATAAATTATGATTAATAAGGATTGTTATTTTGGGGACACCATATTATAAAATAGTCAAAATGTCGAAATTCATAGTTAATTTCAACAATTTGTTAATAATAAATTTATTAGTGAATTAATATTAATAAGTTAATGTATTATTAATATCATCTAACATCATTTGTTAAATGTAAAATAATTTCTCCTAATTGAAAGTTTTATGAGTAAATTTATCTTTTTTTTATTTAAAAATAGACATGTTTTTACTACTTAACTTTAGAAATAAATTTAGACATTTTTGCTATAAAATTGAGGTTTATGAATATCAAACAAATAAACAAATACAGGTTTATACACATAAATATGTTCAAGAGGGTTTTTTTCTTTTTTTTTTTGCCTTGTACCTAGAGATTAAGAGGCTAAGTGCATAAATTACTCTATTACCAAATTATCAAATCACATGGTTGATGGTTTAACAGGTTAATTTGTAAAAAAAATCAACTTGTTATCAAAAGGAAATTCATAAATTGCAAAGAGCATTCCCTTCCTATTTCTATACAATCATTGCGATGCTTTTGTTCAACCAACCCAGAAAAATGATACAAACATTTCCCCTAGAACAGCTACAAGTTACAACAACATGAATGAAATAAAGAAACGAAGGAAAACAATGAAAACATGCTAGGCATCGTAATTACAGAGGTTCTCGAATCCCATGTATTCACCCCGATGGATCTTGCCAATCATGTTTGATATGCCGACACCACCTAACAAACACGACCAAAATGTTTTCAGTTTGTGTGGAGTTCGATAAAACTTAAGTACAGTTAAGTGTATTTCTACAGACTGCAAAACAGAGAATATCAGTTCTTCACCTAGTGATATTGCACTAACAAATATTGTGAAGGCTAAGATGAAGATTATGAGTGATGCCCTTCCGAACATAATGGTAAACTTTCTCACAATATGCTGCCCAATAAAAGCAGCAACAGTTGCCACAACAGTGAAGAAGAGAGCTGCCAAATAATGTATGATACATTTAAGGCCACTAAAATTTAGACAAAACATAGCTCCAACTTAGAGCTAAAAATTACATTATACTGCTGTAAAGTCAGGGGTGTTTTTTATGATGTTAGGAAAATAACATGGGTGTATTGATCCACAAATTTACCATAGGGTACTGGAAAACGTTTCAGAAGATAATATTCTACAACAGACATTGATGAGGAGAATGTCATGCCAAAGGTGGCAGTAGCACTTGCAACCTGCAAATTAGCCACTAGTTAAAAATACAATAGAATAATGAATGGAATGGAAGATAATAAAATGTCAGAGGAATATGTGTTCCACTTATATACTTGTAATCTTTTATGTTACCACTTACCATGCTAGACCACTAAACATTTCACAATAACTATAACTGTATCCTCCAATGATGTTGGTGGTTTGAAAATATATCTAGTGCGTCAAAGCTACTTCCTTATCATTATTTAATAATTCTTTAAAACTTTTTGTATCTTTATGTTTATCCAGAAATGTGTCTTCCTCAATGGTTAGGCTGAGACACATATACAATTTTTCAGATCTGCACTCTGCACATTGTACTTCAGCAGCCACAAAGTAACTGTGAAGGGAGAATATCAGTCTCCATGATGTGCTATTGTAATCAACCATAAGGCAATATCAAGCATATAAATTGCTGCTTCTTGTCCATGAAGTGCTTTAAATTTAAACTTGATGCACAAATTTACTGATTTATTTCACTTTTATGAATCTATAAGTGGAGGAAGCTTACCTGGGGAGGGATCCCCAGCTCCAAGAACAGAGGACCCATGATAAATCCTCCACCTAGACCAAGCAGACCACCAACAATTCCAGCCAGGATCCCGCAAGTGCAGTAGCTAACAAGCTGAAACACGGAAATTTGTGTCATCCTCTCCCTTGTATGGAATTACTCTCCAGCCCTTGAAGAGACTAACTGCCACAAATCCAGATACCCCAAGAGAAACTGGTATCTAAAAAACAGGAGGAATTTCAAGAAAACACTCATTATGAAGATCATACTCAAATGTTACAACTTTCAGAAGCCATGTCTTCATCAGGCTAGTTACAATTTTAAACAAAAACAAGTTACATGGAGGTAAAAGAAAATGATAAAATTTACCTGTAGCAAGTTCAGTACCCAAAATGCTGTTGAACAGGTAGCTGTATGATTCTGTGACCAAAAGTCATCTTTAATCAGTTAACCTCAATAATTACAGTCAATTCTGAAAATATTTGAATCCTATAAAAGACAAAAAGGATCACAACCTCAACAATCTGCAGCACAAGATATGCAACCCAAACAAAACAAGTAGTTCAAATTCCTTCCAGTAAACATTCTCAAACACAGTGACCTGCACAATTGCTTTACATTAGCATTGACAACTATTTGATAGTTGACACCGAATAACAGCAGATTAGACTGCACTCACTTCAAGTCCAGGGCATCTTTTTGTGGGCCATTGGTTGGGCTGCCAGCAAGGGGCTTGTACTCCACATCCGCACTAGAAGTACCTGATGGATTCCATTTGGACATATAAATCGATTATTTCAGAGGGGAAATCATGAAGAAAGATTACTTTATGGTCTGTGAATTGAAGGAACAGCAAGTGTAGTTACCACTTGATTCCATCCACTTAGCAGCCTCCTGAAATCAAAGACGAGTAGCTTTCAGTTAAAACTAAAATTTAACAACTTTTCTCAAACGATGTGAGAGGACTTGCATTGTAAGTTGTATTGGAATGATGAATGCCATTTATATGTCTCCAAGGTCCAAACTCTGCATAATATGTATATTAGTGAACAAGATAACCTTTTTCATTATGGTTTCCTTTTTCCATGCCTCAACACCCTTCAAGAATGCTTTTATTGACGTTCCTGCAAACCACCACCAACTGACAAATGAGATTGACTCAGAGAATATCCAGAAAATTACAACTTGAACTTAACATTCATTACCTATAGAGAGAACAATAAGTAAAACCGTGACCATCCAGTCAGCAAATATCACATTGAAAGTGACACCAATGCTAATACCCAGCATGAGCATCGGTTGAATGAGCAGAGCCGAATCATAATCAATGATAGGCAGATCAAGTGTAGGATGCCTTAGCTTAAGGTTGTAGTAAACAGTTGTAGCCACCACACCCATTATCATACCTAACAAAAACATAAAGCAATGCATGAAATCATATAACATGTTGGAATGATCACCCTTCCATGACATGAATTTCTCAAACAAGTAATGGCCTAGTCATTCCTATTTCCATTCAACATGAAAGGGTCTACAATTTTGTACAAGTACTTTCCAATCACATGGAAACTCAACTTTTCACTCAATCAAGCAAAATAGAATTTTAACGATTCTAGTTTCATTTTCTATTTTTCTTTTTGTTCCTAACAATAACTCTCATTCTCTTCCTAAATTTTAGGATTCCTAATTAATACTTCATTAGTCCAAATAGGATCCCCACTTTATTTTTCCAAAATTAATTTGTCTTACATTTTGATATAGCTGTTGTGGACTTTGGATCAAACCCAGTGATCAAGCTAAGCATGGGGACAAAAATGCCGCCACCACCAACTCCTCCTACACTCCCAAATGCAGCTCTGAAGAATCCAACAATACTACCATGGACAATTTGCCAACGGAATTTCATTTCCTGAAAAGAAACACCCGTCATAAACATTCTAACGTCTATATCAATCAATCAATCCACCCAAGCACAGATGACAGAATGGAGTGAATCTTACAAGCCAGCACAAAAAAGTGTAATTTAATACTTCCCCTGAGACAAGAATCACCAAAGGTAAAAGAAATCAGGTATTCAACCTCTTCCTTTAAATAATTTAATGGTGATTTCAATGAGCTCGACAAATACAATGGAATCCAAAATTGAACTATAAATTCCAACAAACAGCTACAACAGAATTTCAAAATTTTGAATTCATATAATCAGACAAAGCATTTGGCAAAAGAGAAACCGAATGTGTACAACTTACAGGCCAAACATGTTGATATCCCAATTGATCAGATTGCCACAAGAAATTAACAGCTCTGAGTAGATAATTCAATCCAGATTCTTCAGCTCCATTCAGTCTCTCCGCTTCACACTTTACGCTTCTCTCAGCTGAAACTAAAGCAAAAGCCAAAGCAAAGCTGCACAAATTCATCGCTCCCAATCTGAATCCCCTCCATTTCAAACCAAATCTAGCCATGGAGCTCAAAATTCACCAAAGAATCTCTCCCTAACCCTGTACAATGCTCTCAATCTTCAAATCTTCTTCACAAATCTTCCTTCTTTCTTAGAAAAATGGTTGTTTTACTTTAGACAATCAAATAATGTGTAAAACGACAAGGCTTCCCACTCACAATAATGAGCATGCGTATAGATTGCTATAATGCATGGAATCGTACCAAGCTGTCACTGTTATTGATAATTGATAAGCACTAGTAGAAAGCTAACGCCCTTATCTTCATGATATTACCAAAAATAATGCTCATATCAATTCAACCAATGAAATCTTACGTAATTTGTTACCGTGGAATAATTAGATTCAAAAGTTTTTTTTTTTAATTGGGCATTATATACAAAAGTTTGCTTTACCTTTTTTTATGATTAAATTATAAGTCAAAGACAAATTATTCATGACTGAATTAGAAACTTCTTGACTAATTAAATGAAGTTATTGTGTCAACAAAATAATTTAGTTGGTTATAATCAAATAGGTTGTAAAAGATTTACAAACACTGCTTGGTCAAGGTGCAAGTTACTTTTTTTGTATTAAACTAAATTCATCTTTTAGAATCGACAAATTATCTTCGTTAACTTTTCATGTTTTGATAAGTTAAGGGTTTACTCATGATTCAATTGGTCGGACCATCTTTCATAGTCTTTAGGGGTTAAATTTTCCATCCCCTCTTCCTAAAATTTGTTAATTACGGGGAAAAACATTGGCTAATACATAAAGTAACTAGAAAAGCAGTCCTCCGAATATTACTATATATTTTAAACAATGAATCTTGGAGAAAAGATAATGAACTTTGGAGATACATTAGCCTTTTAGCAATAAGGGCGTGTGAATATGGGTGGATGGATCATACTCAAAGTGCACACTGAAAAGGTCAAGCAATGTGGACATGTTTTAACTCATGCTTCTGAGCCCATGTGCTCCCTCATCAATCCTCGGTCCCCCCTCACCACACAAGCAAAAGGGAAAAGTAGAGATGTTCATTATGAGACAGGTCAACAAAGTGGAGCCTTGAGGTTTTAGACCACATTAACTACTACTTAAATAATTTTTAAAAATCAAATTTCAAATTAAGCTACTGAAGATAAATCACAATGCCCTTGGGATTCTCATGGAGAAGTCAAAACTACTTCCAACGAGCTGAAAATAGATGACCAGCTTACAAAACTTAGTAATGGTAGCTAGGCTGCCTAAAACACCCGCCAAAAAGTAACACCAACTCTTCATAGCTAGCTAATTTGGATGTCTTCTTTTATGGACAAGAGAAACCAATGTAGAAACAATGTAGCACACAACTTTTTGAGGTAGACTTGTCTGTGTCACTTAATATCACATATCTCACTTCCTGGCCATTTTACATCTCTAGTTTTGCTTATTTTAGACATGACTATGTCTGTATGCTTCAAGCAATAATAACAAAATGCATGGGCAGATGACATTTTGTCCACATGAAGCCTGAAATCAATGAAAAATCTATGGTGAAATTGGTCTTTGGTAATAACAGGACATCCTAATACAGAAACAACATCCCCCCCTAAAATTCCGATTAATTCAACAGCTAAGTGGCATCCAATAACAAAGAAAAAGGTTTCATATTATGCTTTGTTTCTTCAATTTTCTCCGTCACCAACCACAGGGTAATTGAAAACAATAACTTCATAATCTGAACATTAAGCAAAAAATTAGGAAGTATGGGGGCAAAGAAAGTGCCAAATGTCCAAACCGTACTTTATGAGTTCCTCGTTCTCATGTTTGTCGATGCCCATGAAAATGGTGTAATCACCAGCCTCGGAGGTCGAGCTTTGAAGTAGAACACCATTTTCATTTTCGCTTTCTTCGTTCTTCTCCAAAGACCCGAGACGCAATTTGGGGTTCCGTTTTCCCCCTTTCTGATCGACCTTGTTAATTTCGGGGGCCTAACATAGCATTTTCAAATTTCTTAGACGCTCTTTCGCATTTGCGTTTTTATCTAATCTGTAGTTCTTGGCTCCTTGCTTGGAATACTTTCTGAATTTCATTTTTTTGATACAAGAACTTGTTGGTGAACTTGTTAGTCTGCCTTTTTTGTATTAGAAGAACAAATTCAACCTTTCTTCTTCTTTTCCATTTTTTTTTTTTTTTTAATGTTTTGATAGAATTCAAAATTTTATTAACATAACATGAAAATTACAAAGATAGAAGTTTATTAGACTCTAGGTATAAACAATTATTTCAAATATTTCACAAAATAAAGTTTAAAATTATAAATTAAAAAATTGTCTTTTAGCTTTGAATTTTAAATCAAATTAAAATAAATTTGATAAAAAATGAGGTTATCTCATGTTATATATTATTAGAGAAGTAAAATGTAATTTGTATAAGATTGATAATAAAATAATATTCACATATATCATATAACTTATGATTAAATTATTATTAGATAATTAGATATAAAGTTTCAAAAATATATAATTAAAAACTTAAACGTTTTACTTTTTAAGATAGATGGAAAAGATTTAAGAAAAAAAATTAATATCTATTATAAATATAACTTGTGTGCAACAAAAATTAACTGTATAAGGCATCATATAGGACAAGCAAATTCTAAATCTCTTGATTAATTAAAAATCAATTAATTTTGATTGTTTTTGTAAATTACAAGTGAATAAGGATTGTCATTTTGGAAACACCATTTTATAAAACGCAGTTTATACACATAAAAATGTTCCAATGGTTAATTTAGTTGGTAATAAAAATCAACTTGTTATAACAAAAAGGAAATTCATAAGTTGGAAAGAGAAGTTTTTTCCAATTTCTAGACAATCATTGAGGTGCTTTCATTCCAGCAACCCAAAAAATGATACAAACAAAAGGCATTTACTTTTGCCTAAGAACAGCTGTAAGTTACAACAACATGAATGGGATTAAAAGGAAAGAAGGAAAACGAAGAAACATGCTAGACATCGTACTTGCAGAGGTTCTCAAATCCCATGTATTCACCCTGATGGATCTTGCCAATCATGTTTGATATGCCGACACCACCTACCAAACACAACCAAAATAATTTCAGTTTGTGTGGAGTTCGCCAAAACTTAAGTTTTTCACCAGACTAAAAAACAGAGGATATCAATTCTCACCTAGTGATATTGCACTAACAAAAATTGTGAAGGCTAAGATGAAGATGATGAGCGATGCCCTTCCAAGCATAATGATCATCTTTCTCACAACATGCTGCCCAATAACAGCAGCAACAGTAGCCACAGCAGTGAAGTAGAGAGCTGCCAAATAATGTATGAAACATTTAAGGCCACTAAGATTTTAGACAAAACATAGCCCCAACTTAGAGCTAAAATTACATTATACTGCTATAAAGTCAGGGATGTTTTCTTTAAGATGTTAGGAAAATAACATGGGTGCATTGAGCCACAAACTTACCGTATGGTACTGGAAAACGTTTCAGAAGATAATATTCTACAACAGACATTGATGAGGAGAATGTCATGGCAAAGGTGGCAGTAGCACTTGAGACCTGCAAATTAGCCACTAGTTAAAACCCAATTGAATAATGAATGAAGTGGAAGATTATAAAATGTCAGAGGAACATGTGTTCACTTATATACTTGTATTCTTATATGTTAACACTTACTATGCTAGACCACTACACATTTCACAATAACTCTAACTGTATCGTCCAATGTTGTTGGTAGTTTGAAAACATATCTAGGACATCAAAGCTACTTTCTTCTCATTATTTATTAATTCTTTTAAAACTTTTATCTTTATGTTAATCCAGAAATGTGTCTTCCTCAATGGTGAGGCCAAGGCACAAATTGAATTTTTCAGATCTGCACTCTGTACATTAGCACTTCAGCAATGTCAGAGTAAACATGAAGGAAGAATATCAGTCTCCTTGATGTGCTATTGCAATCAACCATAAGGCAATATCAAGCACATAAATTGCTGCTTCTGGTCCATGAAGTGCTCTAAATTTGAAATTGATACACAAATTCTGATTTATTTCCCCTTTTTTTTGAATCCAAGAATGGAGGAAGCTCACCTGAGGAGGGACCCCCAGCTCCAAGAACAGAGGACCCATGATAAATCCTCCACCTAGACCAAGCAGACCACCAACAATTCCGGCCAGTACCCCAAAAGTGCAGTAGCTAACAAGCTGAAACACTCGGAAACTTGTGCCATCCTCTCCCTTGGATGCAATTATCCTCCGACCCTTGTACAGACTTATTGCCTCATATCCAGATACCCCAAGAGAAACTGGGATCTGAAAAACAGGAGGAATTTCAAGTAAACACTCATTATGAAGATCATAGGCAATTGTTACAACTTTCAGAAACCATGTCTTCATCAGGCTAGTTACAATTTTAAACAAAAACATGTTACATGGAGGCAAAAGAAAATGATAAAATTTACCTGTAGCAAGTTCAATACCCAATATGCTGTTGAACAGGTAGCTGTATGATTCTGTGGCCACAAGTCATCTTTAATCAGTTTACCTCAATAATTACACTCATTCTGAAAATGATTGAATCTTATAAAAGACAAAGAGGATCACAACCTTCACAATCTGCAGTACAAGAAATGCAACCCAAACAAAAACAAGCAGTCCAAATTCCTTCCAGTAAACATTCTCAAACACAGTGACCTGCACAATTGCTTTACATTAGTGTTGACAACTATTTGATACTGAATAACAGCAGATTAGAGTGGACTCACTTCACAGTCCTTGGCATCTTTTAGTGGGCCATTGGTTGGGCCACCAGGAAGGGGCTTATACTCCACATCCGCACTAGAATTACCTGATGGATGTCATTGGAGATATAAATGGACTATTTCAGAGGCGAAATCATGAAGAAATATTACTTAATGGTCTATCTGAGTTGAAGGAACAGCAAGTGTAGTTACCATTTGATTCCATTTGCTTAGCAGCCTCCTGAAAACAAAGATGAGTAGCGTTCAGCTAAAACTAAATTTTAACAACTTTTCTCAAATGACGTGGGAGGACTTGCATTGTAAGTTGTATTGGAATGGTAAATGCAATTTATATGTCTACAAAGTCCAAACTCAGTATAATATGTAAACAAGATCACCTTTTTCATTATGGTTTCCTTTTTCCAAGTCTCAACACCCTTCAAGAATGCTTTTGTTGATGTTCCTGCAAACCACCACCAACTAACAAATGAGTTTGATTCAAAGGGAATGCCAGAAGTTACAACTTGAACTTTACATTCATTACCTATAAAGAGAATAATAAGTAAAACCGTGACCATCCAGTCAGCAAATACCACATTGAAAGCGACACCAATGCTAATACCCAGCATGAGCATGGGCTGAATGAGCAGAGCCAAATCATAATCAATGATAGGCATATCAATTGTAGGATGCCTTAGCTTAAGGTTATAGTAAACAGTTGAAATTGCTGCACCCATAATCATACCTAACAAAAACAGAGAATAACACATGAAATCATATAGCAAGTTGGAATGATCATCCTTCCTTGATGTGAATAATGGGCTAGTCATTATCATTTCCGCTCAACGTGAATGGGTCTACAATTTTGTACAATTACAGTACTTTCCAATTTCACGGAAACTGTCAAGCAAAATACGATTTAAACAATTCTAGTTTCATTTTCTAATTTTCTTTTAGTTCTTGACAATAACTTTCATTCTCTTCCTAAATTTTACTATTCCTAACCAATGGTCATTAGTCCAAATATGATCCCCACTTTATTTTTCACAAAGATTAATTTGTCTTACATTTTGATATAGCTGTTGCAGACTTTGGATCAAACCCAATGATCAAGCTAAGCATGGGAACAAAAATGCCGCCACCACCAACTCCTCCTACACTACCAAATGCGGCTCCGAAGAATCCAACAATACTTCCAAGGACAATTTGCCAACCAAATTTCATTTCCTGTAAAGAAACAACAGTCATAAACATTTTAACATCCATATCAATCAATCAATCTACCCAAGCACACTTGAAAGAATAGTGTGAATCTTACAAGCCAGCATAAACCTGTAATTTAATACTTTACCTGAGACAAGAATCACCAAAAGTAAAAAGAAATCAGGTATTCAACCTTTTCTTCCTTTCTTTAAATAATACAATGGTGGTTCCAAACGAGCTTGACAAAAACAATGGAATTCGAAATTGAATTATAAATTCAAACAAACAGCTATAATGGAATCTCAAACTTTTTGAATTCATAAAAACAGTAAAATCAGAAACTTAAAAAAATCTAATCAGACAATAATAGCATTGGGCAAAAGCAAAACTGAATGTGTACAACTTACCGGCCAAACATGTTGATATCCGGATCGATCAGATTGCCACAAGAAATTAACAGCTCTGAGTAGATAATTCGATTCAGATTCATCGGCTCCATTCAGTCTCTCCGCTTCACGCTTTAAGCTTTTCTCAGCTGAAACTAACGCAAATGCCAAAGCAAAGCTGCACAAATTCATCGCCACCGATCTGAATCCCCTCCATTTCGCACCAAATCTAGCCATGGAGCTCAAAATTCACCAAAGAATCTCTTCCTAACTACGCACAATGCTCTCGATCTTCAAATCTTCTCCACAAATCTTCCTTCTGTTTCTAAGAAAAATGGTTTGTGAACTCTTTCAGAAAAATGGTTGTTCTATTTTGAATACAATGAAATAATGTAGATAACGACAAGGGCTCGCACCCATAATAATATGAGGATGACAATATGTATAGATTGCCATAACGCGTGGAATTGAAATTTTTCGCAGAATCCTACCTACCTGTCGCTGTTATTGATAATTGATAAGCACAAAGTTGTGGAAAGTTGATTCGCCCTATCAACATGATACTGGCAAAAAGTTACCACTCTCAATTCAAGTTATTTATGAGATTTACAAACATGTTAACAACATCTACTTGTAATCTCTCCTTTATTTAAAGTAAGAAATTAAGGATAATGGTAATATCATTTTAA
>BPVZ01000187.1:57971-71944 GCA_020521535.1 Rubroshorea leprosula | reverse complement strand
AGGGGCCGGATTTGTGAACAGTAAGGACCAAAAAGGGGATTTTTTCGGTACAGGGACTAAAAAAGGGCTTTTTCCTATAGTAGAGGGACCAAAAAGGGTATTTAACCCAGTAAAAAAGGCTACCCAATTGCTTAGTCTGGCTGTTGTTGCTGATATTAGGGAACATGGTTTGGAGAAAGTTGTCGAGGATATTGTTTATACTATGAGAGTGATTAACAAAGATCATGATAAACTGTATGTCGAGGCTAACTTAACTAAGCACATAACCGCTGTGATCTAAGAGCTTATTGAGAAGAAAGTATTGTTGTAGCTAGCTCACATAAGAGCTAAAATGAAGGATATGCAAGCCATTCAAAAAAAAGGGGGCATCATTTGGTTCAAAAATTGGAGTTAAGAACACTAACAATGGAGGTGATGCAAACAACAATGGCAGTGGAGGTGACGCTAGAAGCAATGGTGGTGGTGGTGGTGGTTGGGGATTGGTGGGCATGTTGAAGAGTCTATGTATTTTTAACTCAAACAAGAAAGTCCAAGTGATTTTAACCCAAATAAAAAAACCTAAGTGTTTTTCATCTAAACAAAGAAGTTTGGGTATTTTAACCCAAATGTTTGAAAAGTCCAAGTGTTTTAAACCCAAACATAATTGTTTGAGTGTTTTTAACTCAAATAGAATAACTAAGTATTTTTAACTTAAACAGAAAAGTCTAAGTAATTTTAACACAAATAGAAAAACATAAGTGCTTTTAACCCAAACAAAAAGTCTGAGTGTTTTAATCCAAACAAAAAACTCGAGTGTTTTAATCCAAATAGAAAAGCTCAAGTGTTTTTGACCCAAATAGAAATGACAAGTCAATATTTTTTTTTTCTACATGCAAGTTAATATTATTCATATTATTATTATTTTGGCACATGGATACAAGTCAATATTATAGTAAAAAGAAAACTAACTCTTATTAACTAGTATAATTTATATCCAAAAACAAACTAGTTCTTAGTTGTTTTTTTATTAGCAAAAGTTATTAACTGTTGTAGTAATAGTAAATACTCTCAAATTCACTAAGCTTACCTCAACCAAACAGTGGATCTTATTTAGTCACCCATAATAAATATTTCGATTTCTCGGTTAACAATAAAATGGGCCGAAGCCCAATTACTTATCCATCCATTTTGCTTATTTTGACTTATATTTTATGTGCTGACACGGCCTAACACTCCCAGCCATTCTCACACCTCAGATTCTTTCTTTCTATTGCATCCATCCCAATCCCATCCCATCCCATCATCCCTTTCCTTCTCCTAGCATCCCCTCATTCTTTTCAAAATTTTTCTTGTCGTAACCCACCTAACCACCATGAATGCTTTGGCGCGTAGAAGATTTGTCCAAAGGACAATCTTGATAAGGTTTTGCAGCTCTGTACACAACGAGGTAATTATTAAGTTGGATGAGAAAGACCAAAAGGCTGGCGTTGAGATGAATAAGGTTATCACACCAATAGCTAGGGAGGCATGGGTATTCGTTCAGGTGGATTGTTTTATTGTTGAGCTTGTGAAGGCTCTAGTTTCAAAGCTGAAGGACCAGAAGGTTATCATTGAGATGAAAAGGGTTGTCATACCAATGCAAGGTTGTTTGTTCAACTAGAGTGCCACACAATTGAGATGGAGGTTTTCCCTAAGCCACTAGTTGTAGGCTATAAGCCAATGGACCTGTGTTGAGGAAGATGGACAAAGTGAACATCATTGCATCAACAATAAAGAATGCTAGACAATTGATAGGTGTTGCTATTGATATTAATGAGTATAGATGGAAGACGATTTTGTTAAAAATTAGTTCAAGTTCAGGTGTGGTGAATAGAGATCAGGATGACCTTTATATAAATACTAAATTTATATAGTAAAAAACCACTAAAAACCAAATCCTTATTAAGCAAAAGGTGTTGGTGAAGTTAGCATAGATAAGGGTCAAAATGAAGGAAATAGCAATTTCTCAAAAAAAAAAAAAAAGTTCCTTTCATTCAAAAATTGAATTTGCAAAAAGTAAATAGAGTTGGGACTAACAAAGACCATGAAGGTGGAGTTAATGGAGCTTCTAGTCCAAATAAAAAAATGGGCCTTTAAGTTTAAGCTTAGATGTTTTTGACCTAAACAAAAAAGCTTAAGTATTTTTAACTTAAACAAAAAAAAAAAAAAATCTCAAGTGTTTTGGACCTAAACAAAAAAGCCCAATTGTTTTTAATTTAAAGTAGATAAGCCTAAGTGTTTTTAACTCAAATAGAAAAGTCCAAGTCTTTTTAACTTAAAAAGAAAAGCCCAAGTATTTTTAACTCAAACAAGAAAGTCAAAGTGTTTTTAACCAAAACAGAAAAATCTAAGTGCTTTGGACCCAAACAAAAAAGTGCAAGTGTTTTAAACCCAAACAGAAAACTCCAGTGCTTTTAACTCAAAAAAAAAAAAAAAAAAGCCCAAGTATAAAAAAAAAAAAAAAAAAGCCCAAGTATTTTTAACTCAAACAAGAAAGTCTAAGTGTTTTAAACCCAAATAGAAAGTCTGAGTGTTTTTAACTCAAAAAGAAAAGCCCGAGTATTTTTAACTCAAACAAGAAAGTCCAAATATTTTTAACCAAAATAGAAAATCTAAGTGCTTTTGACTCAAACAAAATTGTTCAAGTGGTTTAACCCAAACTTTGGAAAGTCCAAGTGTTTTAACCCAAACTTTGGAAAGTCCAAGTGTTTTAACCCAATCTTTGGAAAGTCCAAGTGTTTTAACGCAATCTTTGGAAGGTCCAAGTGTTTTTAACCCAAACAGAAAAGTTCGAGTGTTTTAACACAGACTAAAAAGACTAAGTATTTTTAACTCAAACAAGAAAAGTCCAAGTGTTTTTAACACAAACTGAAAAGCCTAAGTATTTTTAACTCAAACAAGAAAAGTCTAAGTTTTTTTAATCTAAACAGAAAAGTTTGAGTGTTTTTAACACAAACCGAAAAGCTTAAGTATTTTTAACTCAAATGGAAAAACCCAAGTGCTATTGACTAAACAAAAAAACCCAAGTGTTTTTGACCCAAATAGAAAAGCCCAAGGGTTTTAGACTCAAATAGAAAAAGCCAAGTATTTTTAACAAGACCAAGTGCTTTGGGCCAAACAAAAAAGTTTAAGTGTAGGAGCCCATTGGAAAAGTAGTAAAAAATTTTACACACTCTCTCATGAAAACTATCACCAAAACCCATCATTCGATTCACAAGTCATTTCCATGATTTAACTGAGTTCAAACCCATCGAAAATGTAGTAAAAAATTGGGAAAAAAAAAACATTCAAATGCAAAGAGAAGTCACAGAACATATTAACATTTACTAGTAACATTCTCAAATTCATAACTTGTAGTTGTGTTTGAGGTTTTAGTTAAAAAAAAAAAAAAGAAAAAAAAACCACTTGATCAATCAAAATAATAATAATAAAAAAAAAACATAAGATTGAGCAATTTCTTTATTATCCATATGCTTAAGGATTGAGGATGCTTTCGATGGCACCAACCACGCGCCACCACCACGTTCAATACCACTCTCACTGAGTATCCAACTGAGTCATCAATTTTAAATAGTTCACCAAATTTATAAGGATTCTAGGCCTTATCCAAAAAACAAAAACCATAATAAAAATCAAATTAAATCAAATCCATTTACTCAGTTGCCATTTCCACTATCATTACCATAATTAGCTCCACTAGCATCTACACCTAACAAAAATGAAAAAGAAAAAACAAACTAGTTATTTTTGGATATAATGTTCAAATACAAATGCTGATAAATTAAAGAAAAAAAAAGTATATGCTAACAGTTGCCACTGTTTGGCTTCACTGTTGTTATTGCTTCCCTCGTTGTCTCTATTGTTGTTATTGCCTCCCCCATTGTTGCTACCTTCATTCTTGCCATGATCAGAATGAGAATCTTCAATATGCCAACAAAATCGCAAAACAAAATTCAAAACAAAAGAAAAACTCAGTTATTTCTTATTTGTGTATTATAAACTAGAAAAATTTTAAAATTTCCATAATAAAAACATCTCACTGTTATAGAAATCTCTCCTTTTTTTTTCCACCTCCTACTCTTGCTCCTATAGCCACACTTTCATTTTCCTTTTTACCTTCCTGATTCAATAGTAGCTTTTTAATGTTATTAACCTTCATGAAGATCGCATTAGTTGTTGAAGAGGTTGAATATATTTTTGATTTAGTTTTCTCTTTTTCAGTGTTAATCAGTGATAGCTTCTGAGCTATCCTCCCTCCAGTATCCTTATAAACCAATTTGTAAACTGCATGGGCAACACCAACTATCTTACCCAAATTCCCATCACTTTACTAGGTAAGCCTTCCGCACCTTCCGTTGACTTCCTTTCCTTGTCCTCCTTCGAGTTGGTAAAAATCTAGGTCTCACTAACTTTTGGTCTTACCATGTGGGTTAGTGACTAATATTTCCTTTTCTTTCTTAGGCAAGTTAGTGAAAACCCAGGTGTCGTTAATGATGGGTGCCGTAACACGGGTTAACTTCGGCTTGGCATGAGATGCCTAAGTTGTAAAGAAGTTTGCTTTATATCACATTCTAGTTATTTTTGTGGTGGTTGAGAGATTTTTCTTAATTGTTTTAGAGAGAAAGTGCTCCAACAAAGGAGTTTTGTTGTTGAAAAGATGTGTGTAAAGGAAACAAGAGAGACTATAAAAAAATGGGTTTCATTCATTTTGGGCTAAAAGAATTTGAAGTGGCTCTAGTAGTTAAAGCTCTTATTCATCATAAAAAAAAAAAAAAAGCTTGGGTTCAAGTCTCAAATGTATCAAGTTTATTTTTACCCAAAAAATTCATTGATTTTTGACTAAGCCCAACATATGTTATGTTTATGTATTAATTTTTTTAATTTAATTTATTTATTGCATTTACTAGAAGTGAGTATTTTGAGGTATAGGTAAAGAATGAGGTCACTATATCTGCCGGAGCCAACAACACTTAAATGGGTGCTGAGAACACCCACAAAGTCAGAGCTGACAACACCCAAATGGTTGAAGCTGACAACACCCAAATGGTTGAAGCTAACAACTAGAGGGTCCTATAGTTATAAAGAGAAGAGACTCCCCAACAACTTTTGCTCAATAAGTTTTCCATCTTATAGGTTTTTTCCCAGATAACTTTGTATTTTTATACAGCTCATCATGGTCTTTATCCATGGGCCTTGTACTTGTGCCAATTTCTATGAGAACTTTCTTCCACCCATGCTCCTTAAGATCAACAACAACTTTTACTAGTTGGGGTAAGCTCTCAACCAATGGGGCTAGTCATGAGGAAAATGGACAAGGTCAATGTTACCACATCAACAGTAAAAAATGTCACCCAACTAGTAGGAGTTGTTGTTGATGTCAAGGAGCATGAGTGGAAGAAAGTTCTCATAAAAATTGGCACAAGTACAAGGTTGTGGATAAAGATCATGATGAGCTATATAAATATGCTAAAGTATGCATTACAAAAAGAACACCTATAAAGTTATTCCAAAAAAAGAATATCAATGACAAATCTAACTCTTGGTAATTTCTTGAACACATAGATTAGGGGAATTGCACAAGTGGAAAAAGGGGAAAACAATCTTAGTAGATCTCCCCTTATCCATGCAAAAGTCCTTTGAATTAAATAGAAAATTTTGTCTTCATCCCATTGTTGTGAGTTGTGAATAATATAATTACTTGTGTACCATATGAACCATGTAGCCACTAAGACAATCAGAAACCAAACATTAGATTGACCAACTTTTTGATCCATATACAATGAGCTTCACATAGAAGAGAAATTGTATTGGGGAGGGAGAGGGAAATCCCCCACCATTTGTAGCATCTCATCCATAGTCCCTGAATCTTTGAACATTGAACAAACAAATGGTTATCATCCTCAAGCTCCCTTCTACAAATGTAGCAAATAGTCTTTACCTCTTCAAGCTAGATGCCCCTTTTTACAAGGCCTAATTTTGTTGGGAGACCATTAAGGAAGAGGCGCCAACCAAAGCAACTAATCTTGGATTGAATCAATTTACCTATAGCCTTTTGCAAATTCATGGTTCTAATATTCCATTCTTACGAACTATCAACAAGTAGGCCTTACCAACTGTATATTGGCTTCTTTCTTTTAATTTCATCCATCCCATCATCCCTTTCCTTCTCCTAGCATCCCTTTGTTCTTTTCAAACATCTCATCTTCCTTTTGCTTTTCCCACTGCAACTCACCAAACCAGCATCAATGCTTTGGCAAGTGGAAGATTTGTCCAAAAGACAATCTTGAAAAGGTTTTACAGCTCTGTCTGCAACGAGGTGATTATTAAGTTAGATGAGAAGGACCAGAAGACTGGCATTAAGATGAAGAAGGTCATCACATTGGTACCAGAGGAGGCATGGATATTCGTTCAGGTAGACTATCTTATTGTTGAGCCTGTTCTCTAGTTTCAAAGTTGAAGGACCAGAAGCTTATTACTGAGATGAAAACGGTTGTCATACCAATACAAGGTGAAGTATAGGTGTTTGCTCGGGAGGACTGCCCCACCATTGAGGTTGAGACTTTGGTTTTAAAGCCGATGGGCCAAGTTATGAGGAAAATGGATAAGGTAAATATTACCTCTTCAATAGTAAAAAAAGATTGCCTAATTGCTCGGTCTGGCTGCTGATATTAGGGAACATGGTTTGGAGAAAGTTATTGAGGATATTGGTTCTATCGTGAGTGTGATTAACAAAGATCGTGATAAATTGTATACAAAGGTTGACTTAACTAGGTGCACAATTGTTATGATCCAGAAGCTTATTGAGAAGAAGGTATTGTTGTAGTCAGCTTACATAAGAGTTAAAATGAAAGATATGCAAGCCGTTAAAAAAAAAGGGGCATCATTTGGTTCGAAAATTGGAGTTAAGAACATGGACACTGGAGGTGATGCAGACAACATTGGCAGTGGAGGTGACGCCGAAAGCAATGGTGGTGGTGGTGGTGGTTGGGGACTGGCAGGCATGTTGAAGAGTCTGGGTGACCTTATTTTTCGAAGTGGAAAGGCTAACTGGGACTGAGGTGGTTACTCTACCTCGTGGTCATGTTTTGCATTTGCATCTTTCTTCAGTCGACTGTATTAAGAAGCCAATTGCTTATTACCGCCAACTACAATGCAATATTAAAAGTAATAATCACAAAACATTGTCAAGTTGGGCATTAAGTTTCAATTCATCATTTTGGGTCCATTCAAATACTTGTTGAGTTGGGCATATCCTTTACAAATCACTGTCTTTTGTGCTCAAAACAAAGATTATTCTTTAAGAAAAGCATTGTGTAGTTAGATCGTACTAAGTTGCATGATAAGAATTATTTGATGAGAGTCAAATTTTGGTCATAAGGGAGTTATGTATCCTCTATAATTTGATGTGAGATAGTGAGGCGTCATTGTTAGTCGGTAACACATATGACAACCCTCCAACCTATATAAAACATAGTGTCATGTCCAGAAGCCAGGGGAGGTGGCCCTCTTTCAACCATATATGTTTATATCCTATGCTTCCCAATTGGGATTCATTTGGTTCTAGTGTTGATATCCTTTTCTAAGTGAATCTTTGAAGTGCTCTGTATCTGGATGCTAAACCCTGTTTCAATTTTTCTCGACTTAAACAGCTTCTTAATCATTGTACTTCTGCGGGCGCTCGACAAACTTTTCAGGTTTCATGGCATGTTAGCAACGATTCCACACTAATTCTTGAATGGAAAACCTAAACCCAAGATTATACCATCTTACCAATGGGTATGCATGTGTGTCCCTAAATTTTTACAATATTTGCTTATATATGAACTGAAAATTTCCAACCTCAAAGTTTATTGAGGAAACTGATGGTTTTATCTAAAAAGTTATGATTTAGTTGATAAAATAATTTATTTTTTATTTTGTTGATTAAAGTCTTTAAAGAGATTAATAAAAAAATATTTTTTTTATAAATTTCTTAATCTTAACAAAAATAACCTCTCTTTAATTAGATCTTGGAAAGAATTAATTTTAAAATAAATGCAAACTAATTTTAACTTTTAAATCCAAAAAAAAAAAAAAAGAGAAAAAAATGGACAGGTGGCTTCGTACTAGACTTCTATTTGGAACTACTCATACTTTTATGGGGATGTTTTGTACACCTCCCCCGATCTCTAATTCTGAAATTGTAAACTGTGAGCACGTGTGTGGGATTGTAAGAATCCGGTACCAAAATGCGGAAGCATTTACATTGCAATATGTGTTAACTTGGGCGTAGATTTGAAAGCAAGTTTTGTTTTGTTTTGTTTTTTTTTTTTTTGACCAAAGGAGGATTTTGGTGAAAGGGAAAAATGTTACAATTGTTCTTATAGGCATTTCGATGTGAGCATGAGCTAAAGTCTTTTATGCACATTGCTAACCCATGTGGACTGCAGGTAATGTTACCAATACCGTTTTGTATCAATTGGTATGGTCGGTCGATTTTTTAAATTAATCAAAATATTATAAAATAAAATTTTGTTTTGGTTAAAATTTGAGTGATTCGATCAAAATTTGACGTATTGATCGAAATTTGATGTGCCGATTGAAACACCAAAATTTCAATCGGTAAACATTATGCCCAAATTAAAAAAAAAAAAAATTCCTTAACGCAAAACGATGTTGTTCTGGCTAAGGGCTTCTTAATTACCTCTGCAATTTCAGATTACACAATGTTACCTCTCTGATCCTCGACACTTCTTGCAAGTGGTATTATGAGCCCAAAGAAAAGATTCGTTAATACTTATGAGGGGCGGCCCAGCGACCGTAAGTAGGTGAACAGTGAACTCACCCAGTGACTGTGAGTATGTGAACTAACCAGTCACCGCCCACCAAGACAAGAGAGGTTTTTTTTGTATGGATCAGGCCCATCACAAAAACGAGCCAGGCTTGTCATTGCTGCCTCCTAGCCTAGCCCACAACTAGTCGCCAACCTAGATATATTGCTCTTCAGACTAGACCATTCCATCATGTTTCCCCAAGGCAGAACCCTCAAATCACCCCCTGACAAATATGGGTAGGGACGGATCCACCCCTAAAAAAAAAGCAGGGACAAATGACACCCCAAAAGTATCGATCTTCCCAAATCGATCATTATCTAACAGGCGACGTCATCACCGTCATGATCTCCGTTTAGCCTGTGCCAACGTGTCATTTTTTCACACGCTGGATGCTGATGTGTACCAATTCCACTCTTTTTCACACACCGTGTCATTTGTGCGCCCTTTGTTTGTCAATGTGACTAGTGGGTCGCACTTTTTATTCCATTTTTAATCGATATTTGATGACCAACTTGTTTGCCCTAATTCAGAGTTTTCAAAGTTGGGGGTTAGGGTTCTCTTCAATTCAAAACCAAAAAACCTTCAAAACCACAAAACCACAAGGCTTTCTCTCATTTCTGCAATTCCTTCCTAAAATTAGTTGAGGGGAAAAGATTCTGGGTGTTTGTGAGTTTATTCGCATGAAATCTTCTTCTAATTCTGGAGCTGGACCTGGTCGAAACATCCCCATTAATAAACCTCGAAACATCACTGCAATGCCGATTTCGTTTGAACCAGAAATCTCCTTAGCCAAAATACCATCCTTTTTCTTCTCCACGCTATCTATGAAGCTCGTGAGCGTATCACGAGCACAGATGCCCACAAGCAAGGGATTCCTCGTCTGCGCTAACACCTCGCCAATCCTTCTACAGTTTTCTTCTCCGTCGAAAAAGGCGGCAAAGCTCGGAAACGGGAAGCTGAAACTCCGACGAGGGCCCCGGTCGTTGTCTGGATTCGAATTCTCCAAATTACAGAGGAAGACAGGAGGACCGCGTGGTCGAGGGTATCTAAGGAGATTGGGGAGCGGCTGGATAATGGCGAGCTTGATTTGGGAGCTCCGGAAACCCGCTACGCCGAATACCTGACTAACTACCGGGTCATCGAGAATCGACAAAATCAAGTGTTGCAACTCGACTTTGATGCACGAGATATTGGACAGGTTCTGCTGTGAGATATCGCGATACAGATGGAAATTCTCGGGCTGCCTCCGCTGGTTGGCTTGGGACCGTTTTATTGCCGCCATGAGCGAGTTCGACAGGGCGGTTCATGCCCGACCTACTGACTCGACGGCACGCGATCCAGCGATACGCTCAGGCACAGGTCCAGTGCCTTGAACTGAAGGCGCGAGGAGTACGTAGCGTTCCGAGCCCGCGCGCAGGCCTCACGCAAAGGGGGAGAAGAGAGCGACAAGAGTGCCGACACCGCGTGAAGTGAGGTGGTCTGGGCATGACCCCTTCGACAAGCTACCCCAACTGCCTCGTCAAGTGCGTTGGATGCCTCCGGCGTCAAGCATTGCCTGGCCACTGTCACCGGTGACGGCATCGCCGACGAGTATATACCCAATAAAAATGACTTAAAAAAAAAAAAGACGCCTACGAACACAGACAAAGATTAGAACTTTATTTGTCCCAGTTGAAAAAACTTTAATTAAAAATAACACAATCGGAAACGTGAAGTGGGCATGATTTATTTAATGAGGGAAGACTGAGAACTGTTGCTGGGTGGTGGGGGCCTTAGAGACAGAGACATCAAGAGGGAAAAAAAATGGAAGAAAATTGAAATGGAGGAAGAAACCAAGTGGGTAGTATAGATTCTGTTTCTAGTTGTATTACGAAACCTAAGATCTTTTCTTCGGTACACATCAGCATCCAGCGTGTGAAAAAACGACACGTTAGTACAGGTTAAATGGAGATCGTGACGGTGATGACGTCGCCTGTTAGATAATGATCGATTTGAGAAAATCGATACTTTTGGGGTGTCATTTGTCAATGCTTTTTTTTGAGGGGTGAATCCGTCCCTACCCATATTTTTCAGGGGCGATTTGAGGGTACTGCCTTTCCCCAATCCTTCTTCTCCTTGAATTTTGCCATTTATTTCCTTAGCTGCTTGGTAATCATTAAATGTTCAAACTCTCGCTGCTTTTCGGTTGATTTCCTATTCCCATCCTCTCCTGCCCAAATATAAGCTATCTTAACCTGCTTTTATTTATTTAAATTTTTTTTTTTTTGCAAGTCTGGAGGTATGGGTCGTTTCGGTGGTCGCGGAGGCGGAGGCAGAAGCGGAGGTCAGTGTCCCGAAATTGCGTTCTTTTCTAGATCAAGAATCGGCAAAGATATATCTGTGTGTGATTGAATTAGTTTCCCCAAGATATTGAAATTTTTGAACATGGAAGTGCGGTTGGCAGTAATACGGAGACGTATGACTGATTTGGTTTGTGTTCTTTCACATTCTGATTTCTGTTATGGGAGGAAGAGTAGAAGGAAGTTTGTCCTTCTACTAAGCTTGATCTTATGTCAGTGTCGTAATTAGCATGACTCTCCTTGTCAAGATTGACGAATACTCTATTTGTTTAATTGCATAGCCATATTTTGTTTTAATCCATCATTTGTTTTTAATCAACCTCTTTTATTGTTATAGTTTCAATGTTTTCCTCTCTCTATTTGTTCTAGTAATATTTTGTTTTGATGTGCAAAGGGTTTCATTCATCTTCTGGCTTAACATCTAAGAATAGTAAAGATGGTAAGTTATAACCTCCACCCTGCTGGTAAAGAAGTAGAGATTCTATCTATCCTTTTTCTTTTCCTAGTGGTAGATGTTAGGCGTTATCAAGTTTTTCAAGTTTTTTGGTTGCAGGGTTATCTATATTTCTTTTCTTTTGGCTATTCTGTTTATGTTTTATCAACTTTTTTGGGTTGCAAACTCCCCTTTCGCCTCTGTGTTTTGGAGGTATACTACTTTGATGTAATACTAATGGTTCAGAGAGACATATTCCCTGGAGGTTTATCCTATTTACTGCAAGTGGCTAATGACTACTGCTAATGAGTTGTTTTAACTAGATGCTAATGCTTTCTGAGGATGTTGTATTTATGATGGAATTTCTTTATATCTATGTTCATTATATATGGAAGGTGAACTTCGGAAGGGTTGTGTTGCTGCTAATAGTGGATCAGCATTTTGGTCTTGGTGGTCATCTCTTGGTGAGGCAATGGATTGTTGGCAACTTTATGTTTTATATAATAAGGTAAAGTCATTTACCCAAAATGTGCTGTGTACAATACTAAGCACTATAAACTTTAAGAGAAGTTGTTTGTTAAATATTTTACTTCTGAAATTGTAAGAGTACATTCCTATGAATTTATGCTTATTAATTTCATTTTTTAAAACTAAACATGCCAAACCAACATTAGTTCAAAAACATAATTTGGGAATACCTCCTTGAAAAGGTCCCATTGATGCATGATGCTTGTTCTCAGGAAATGGAAGAATGACATAGTTTCTATGCTGCTTTATATTATAGATTACAATTATTATTCCTTTTGAGGTGGCACTGTTAGTTGTTTCATGTATACTTTTGATCACATTCTTCTTTTGTATGAAATGCAGTGTTTGGCTACGTTAGAGGATAAGGAAGATGATAATCTAGGATGCTATCTTCATTGGCAAGAGTTTTAAGGGCCATGTGGTATGGTATTGATTAACAATCGTTTATCGTTTATAATGGCTTCTTAATTCTCTTCCTCAAACATTTGTATAGCTTTAAGATGCATTTAAGTGGAATTAAATTTACTGTATTGATGTGCGTGAGTGTGTGTGTGGACTTTCCATGTTTTTGTATGAATTGCTTCCTCTGTGCTCTGTGCGTGTGTGACTTTCAATGTTTATCTATGAAATATTGAAATGCTTTCCCTATGTTATGGATGAAATTGGTTTGTTGTTTTCTGGCATACTCTTTAGATGGGAATAAGGATTATGGAGGTATTTGTTTTTCCTTCTCGTTGCAAGTGCCTAAACATAAATTGTAATCACAATTTATCCTCTTTGTTTTGCATTTCCATAATAGAGACTACTGCTAAAAGAACTTTACCTTCTCATATACTTTTGACCAATCCTTACAGTATGTTTTTTCATCCTCCTTTGTCCACCACCTACTCCAACGAGACTTATACTTATCTGTTATGGAAATGCAAAACAAAGAGGCTAAATTGTGATTATAATTTATGTTTAGCCACTTGCAACGAGAAGGAAAAACAAATACCTCCATAATCCTTATTCCCATCTAAAGAGAATGCTAGAAAACAACAAATCAATTTCATCCATAACATAGGGAAAGCATTTCAATATTTCATAGATAAATATTGAAAGTCACACACGCACAGAGCACAGGGTAAGCAATTCATACATAAACATGGAAGGTCCACACACACTCACACACATCAATACAGTAAATTAAATTCCACTTAAATGCATCTTAAAGCTATACAAATGTTTGAGGAAGAGAATTAAGAAGCCATTATAAATGATAAACGATTGTTAATCAATACCATACCACATGGCCCTTCAAACTGTTGCCAATGACGATGGCATCCTAGATTATCATCTTCCTTATCCTCCAATTTAGCCTAACACTGCATTTCATACAAAAGAAGAATGTGATCAAAAGTATACATGAAACAACTAACAGTGCCACCTCAAAAGGAATAATAATTGTAATCTATAATATAAAGCAGCATAGAAACTATGTCATTCCTCCATTTCCTGAGAACAAGCATCATGCATCAATAGGACCTTTTCAAGGAGGTTTTCCCAAATTATGTTTTTGAACTAATGTTGGTTTGGCATGTTTAGTTTTAAAAAATGAAATTAATAAGCATAAATTCATAGGAATTTCTCAAATGTACTCTTACAATTTCAGAAGTAAAATATTTAACAAACAACTTCTCTTAAAGTTTATAGTGCTTAGTATTGTACACAGCACATTTTGGGTAAATGACTTTACCTTATTATATAAAACATAAAGTTGCCGACAATCCATTGCCTCACCAAGAGATGACCACCAAGACCAAAATGCTGATCCACTATTAGCAGCAACACAACCCTTCCGAA
>BPVZ01000187.1:12957-32846 GCA_020521535.1 Rubroshorea leprosula | reverse complement strand
TTTTTACTGTTTAGAGTTTTTTTAAAATTAAAAAAACATTTAAAAATATAAATAATATTAAAAAACTAAAACACTTGAAAACTGAATCAAATGGACGCTTAATCACTTTCCTGCACAGCAAGCTTGCCCGAGTCTCGAAGCTATTGTGTATGCTCAGTGGTTGTCCTTCCTAAATTCTCGAGTGTTACAAAAAAAGACAGCCACATACTCCAGAATCTGGATAGAACCATTTCTATTCACCAGCCTTAGAGCACTTGAAGATATACTCTGAAATAACTTTTGTTTGAATAAAATACCTAAGTAGTTCAAGAACTTAATTATTCTTACATTTTTCTATTAAGGCCAAGGCCAGCAGTTTGAGGAGACATTTTGTTAAAATGCCTCTGGATCCAATCCCTTCAAAAATAGTTGCATTCATTAACAGTCCAATATGTGATGTTCCTTTTGGCACAATAGACAAGGAGAAACTACACGTGCCCTATTTCTAACCACAGTTGTACAATGAACAACTTAAGCCAGCAGGATATTCAATTGGGCCATGCGTAGTGACAATATTTACTTCAGGGTACTGGTTTACTATAGAGGGAAAATGTTCATGTTTGGACACACACTCATATACATCTATGTGCTTGGTAAAGGAAACATATGAGAAACCTACATGTGCTTGCATTTCTTGCAAATGTATGTCCTCTCCCCTTCATACATCTTCACTGCTCCAGAACAAATTACAGTGCCCTTAAGTGTAAGAAGGATCTTTCTGTGCTTCACTCTCACACGCCCAAAGCTTGGGAAAGCCTCTGTACCACGTGCAAATCCACCAGCCAACCAAGTTTTGTTTCTTATATCAGCCATCACCCAATCAACCATGTAACCAAGAAAGACAAATGGTACCAATTAAAATAAGAAAAACCAAAGCATTTAAAGCATAAATGCAACAAACCAGGGGATTCAAGTGGAGAACCGCTGGCGTTGAAACAAACATGAATAAATATCTTCTCAACCCCTTTCCCATGAAAAATGGAATCCTTTAATACTTCTTTCTGAAACAGACTCAGCCAAGCATGCACATCAAAGTTGTAAAATCAGTATTATCCAGAAATAAAATGTAAATATGCATATGCATGCACAAAAATTGAATTTTTTTTTTTTAAACTCCCACTCCTACATTAAGATCCTCATTCTAACAAGCTTCTACCTTGGAATTTAGATCACATGTACAACCACGTCCAGATACTAATGTTCTTAATTTCCTGTCCTTCACAAATTCCCTAATCTGTTTTATCACAAATTTTCACTAATATAGAGAAAGAAAGGGAAATGTAATATCTTGACTCTAATACTCTATTCTTCCTTTTTGCTGGTCATAAATAGGCTCATGTCCATCTCAAATTTCCTAATTTTACAGCGCTTCAATCTAACCGTAAACAAACAAACAAATCAGAAAATTCGCACATCAAAACTCAAAATTTAGGTTACTCTACTTGGAAAAATCAAAATAAAAGTAGTAGCAGAACCAATAAACAAATACTATAATTTTCCCAAAAATAATATGAAGCTAATGTGAACCAAATTTATGCGTCTATTTCATACCTGAGCTAAAAGAGCGCATAATCGAAGAATCTAAAGTATTTATCAGGTTTGTAGTAGACGTTATAGGCAAGTGCAGGATCGACATCCAAAAGCTCCGCAAACCTAAGAAGAAATAGAAGAAGAAACACGAGAAAGAAAAATGAGAAAAAAGAAGAGAGAGAGAGAGAGAGAGGATAGTTGATTAGGAGACGAGAGAGTACTCGATAAAGAGAGGATAGTGGAACTTAAGGTCCGGAGAGAGCGCAATGGAGCGGAGCTGATCGTAGTGGTAGGCTACAAGATAATCGAGTATGGAGGTCACCTCGACCGGAATGTTGTCTGTCTCCGGTGAACTCATGGCGGTTTTGTTCATTGGTTGCAGAGAAGAGGGAGAATACGAACGGAAATGGGTGGGAATCAAGTCAGCGATTGCTGCGGTGGCCTGCGTTTGGGAGGGAAGAGTGGAAATAGATGTTGGAGATTTGGAGCAGGCCAGGCCCATCCATCATGGACTGGATTGTTCTCCGTACTTGGAGGAAACCCACCGCCCGAGTAGAACCCTTGACCTCTGTGGGCTTCAATTTTCATGCATTAACCTCTCATTTTATTAAATTTAAAAGTTTAACTCTTTACTTTATATTATAAATTTTTTTTTAATTTTTACACTTAAATGTTTAAAAATTTTAACTTCTAAACTAACAAAATCTATTAACTTTCTATTAAAGTAAGAATAAAATATTTATAGAATTAAATTTCAAAAATTAAAAATATAACAATTTAATTTTTAAATTTTAAAAATTAAAAAAATTAGTAAATTAAAAATAATTAACACATAACTTTATCACATATACAAGAATAATATTAAATATCTACAATTAAATCGGGTAATGAACTCAATCCGAAGACAGAAATCGGATTGAAATTAAAGAAAATTTATTGATTATATTATTTTAATCTTTTGAACTTTTTATCTTAATTCAACCAAAAAATTTTCTTTTTTCTCAATCAAAATTCTTTATTCAAATTGAGCCAATCACTCAATTTAATTCCAAATATCTAATACTATTTTTGTGCATGTGAGAAATCTTTCCATTAATTCTTTTTAATTTATTATTTTTTTAAAATTTTTTAAACTTTGAGAACTAAATTATTACATTCTTAATTTTTAAAAACTAATCCTATAAACATTTTTTGTTTTCATTTTAACATAGAGTTAATAGATTCCCCTAGTTAATGGGCTAAAGTATTTAAGTTTAATGATTAAAAAATTCATAGTATGAGAGATAAGAAACCAAAAAAATTTAAATTTAATAAGGTTAAGGGCTAAATGTATACTTTACCTAATTTTCATACCTTCAGACATCATTTTGGCTAAATCTCCTATTGTAGTGGGATAAGAGCAATTTTCTATGCAACCTCCACAATTATATGGTGTATGCATACAATATTATAAGTTTATAGATCAGTAAGGTGAAAAGGAGTAAATCAATTATTATGAAAAAAATTGTTTGTCAATCATTTTCAAAAGCGAAAATAAGAAACCTCCAATTGAATCATCAGACCTGTGCACATTTATGGATTCTTTGGTACAATGTGCACCCAAGGTGCACACAGATGAAGACAAATTGAGTTGAGGAGAGCAAACACAATAGAAGCAGAAGTGAAGAAATCAAGAAGGCTTCTACTTTGTCTATTCTGCATAAAGCTATGGTTTGTCTAAATGGGCTCAACTCACAGGCGTTGGCATCATGGTCACGGATCTTCATCATCACCAAAATCTCTATGGTCCAGAGTTGGATGTTTCAATCTCTGGCAGATTTCGTCAGGGGATTCGGATGAGGAAACACTGGAAGAATCTTTGTTCTCTTGGCTTTGCCCTAGAGGAAGGAATCTCCTCGCCCCAAGGTTAGAGGTGAAATTCTGAAAACCAGACTTCATTGATTCCCATTTTAAGACTAATCCTGATGATGGTCTAGTTATTTCACTTTGCAAGTTGCCTGAATCTACTGTGGAGGATGTAATGTCCTTGAGATTTGAATTATTATCAACTGGTTGCTTTCTGTTGTTTTCTCTCATGGCAATGTGTTTCTTGCTGATAGTTTCTCTTCTTGTGTCAGTTTGAGCCTCCTCTTTCAAGGATTTAAACTGACCTTTCTTCTCACTTTCAACCGCATCGTGGACTTTCATTTTAGTAGCAGCCTTATCCTGAAATCATTTTTCAAGCAAAAACAAATGAATGTTGGAAATAGGGAAAAGGAAACAAGAGCAGAAAAGGCCACAACTCATTGTTGATACATCATGAGAAAATTCAAAAAGCTATCCAACTTTCAATTATAAGAGTACGCATACTCGGCTCATGCTGCCAAACTCAACATCGACGCTCATATTGTTGAAATTCCTGGCCAATGGAATGACATGCGCACCAAGTTTATGTCCTTGCTCAAGCCCTGAGCGTTCTGAAAAAGAAGTATCGACTAGTTAGAAATGATGTCAGTAACAGTAAAGTGTGGCTTGTCAAAGCCGATATCTATCTACTGACTTTAGATTTTTTTGCTGCCTTACACAAGTCATGTAGCCATTAACTAGAATCTGTAGTAATGAGTCTAATGACTGCTTTGCTTGACACAGAAGAAAACTATGGCACTGCATACATGCTAAATATGGTATATGGTGATTACCCAACAGGTGATGAGAGTAGAGTTGCCGGATAATAGACCTGAAGATGAGACCAAAGCCACTTCGACAAAGGAGATGGAAGAGGTACAGATTGATGACAATGACCCCAGTAAGAAGACACAGATTGGGACTAAATTGAACTTGAAAGAAAAAGAAGAGCTTATATGCTTTTTGAAGGCAAACAAGGATGTATTTGCTTGGACCCCGGTTGATATGCCCAGAATACCCACCTCACTTGCAGTGCACAGATTAAGCACTAATCCCTTGAAGAAGCCTGTAGCTCAGAAAAGACACCTATTTGAAGGAGAGAGGCTGTAAGCAATCAAGGAAGAGGTGCAGAAGTTCTTGTAGGCAAGGTTTGTAAGAAGAGTAGACTACTATGAATAGGTTGCTAATTATGTTTTAGTCAAAAAGTCGAATGGTAAATGAAGAATGTGCATTGATTACACTAATCTTAATGATGCTTGCCCGAAGGACTACCATCCCTTACCAAGTGTAGATAAGTTAGTAGAAGCTGCATCTAGAAATGAAAGGTTCAGTTTCTTAGATGCTTACTCAAGGTATCACCAGGTCCACATGGTACCCAAGGATGAGGTGAAAACCTCCTTTTATGCAGGTGATGAGATCTATTGCTATATAATGATGCCAATTGGGTTTAAGAACGCAGAGCTATATATCAGAAAATGGTGACAATTGTACTCCAAGCTCAAATTGGCAAGAACTTAGAAGTCTATATTGATGACACGATAGTTAAGAGCCTCAAGGTAGAGGATTGCCTGACTGACTTGGTAGAAACATTTGACAACCTGAGGAAACACAGCATGAGGTTGAACTAGCCAAGTGTGTCTTCAATGTTGAATCTGGTAAGTTCCTAGGATTTATGGTTTCTAGGAGGGGGATAGAGGTCAATCCCAAAAGGATAAAGGCAATAAATGAGATGAAACCACCGAAGTTAGTCAAGGAAGTGCAACGCCTAACTGGAAAGGTAGCAACTCTACATAGATTCATCTCGAAGTCTGCTAATAAATGCTTGCTTTTTTCAAAATCCTTAGGTCTGTGGCGTAGAAGGATGAAGCAGGGAAACCTAAAAAGTTTAAATGGACCTTGGAGTTTTAAGCCATCTTTGACGAGCTTAAGGTATACCTCAGTTTACCACCTCTGCTAACCAAGGTTGAAAAGGGTGAGATTCTTTACCTCTACCTTGGGATATTTGACACAACAGTAAGCTCAGTCTTAGTTAGAGAAATGGGAAAGTAACAAAAGCCAATATACTACACCAGCAAGGTACTACAGGAAGTTGAACAGAGATACTTTATAGCAGAAAAGGCAACTTTAGCAGTCGTTTCCACGGTCAGGAAGTTGAGGCCCTATTTCCAAGCCCATCCTATTGTTGTGCTAACTGACCAACCCTTAAGACAGATTTTGCAAAAGTCGAAGTGCTTAGACAGGCTCATGAAATGGGCAGTGGAGCCAGGGCAATTCCAAATTACTTTTCAGTAGAGGTCGACAATCTGAGTTCAAGCTTTGGTGGACTTTGTGGTAGAATGCACTTGTAGCCAGGAGAATGCCAACTCAAAGCCAAGTTATGGACCCTTTACGTCGATAGGTCATCTAGCAACAAAGGATCGACGTAAAAGGTTAGGTGCTGGAGTAGTGTTGACTGGGCCTGAGGGTTTTCAAAGTGAGCACACCTTGAAATTCAATTTTGAAGCAACGAATAACATAGCTAAGTATGAGGCGCTGCTCCTCAGACTTTGTTTGGCAGCCAAGTTGAAGGTTAAATCTTTACAAGTTTACATTGACTCACAGCTTGTAGTCAATCAGGTAAATTTTACATGTGAGGTCACAGATCCTACCCTAGCCAAGTACCTAGTTATGTTTTATGAATTAAAGTGCCATTTTGAAAGATTTCAGCTCACCAAAGTCCCAAGAACAGAGAATGAGCATGCAGATTCCTTTTCAAAGTTAGCTTCTAATAGATTTGGAGGGAGGTCTGTCTATGTCGAGGTCCTAGACAAGCGGAGCTTCCAAAGGTTAAAGGTGATAGAAATCAGTGTTGACCCTGAAATTTCAAGCTGGACAAAACCCATCAAAGCCTACCTCTGAGATGGAGCTGTTCCAAAGAATAAACAAGAAAAGATGAAGTTGCGGAGACAGGCATCCCGATACACCTTAGTTGATGATGTCTTGTATAAGAGGTCTACTCGCTTCCTCTCCTCCATTGTTTGACACCATATGAAGTGGAGTTTACCTTAAGAGAAGTCCATGAAGGTGTGTGTGGCAGTCACTTGGGGGCTCGGACTCTAGCTCACAAGGTATTCCGACAAAGGTATTATTAGCCTAATATGTAAGAAGATGCCAAGAAATGTGATTAGAAGTGCCAAAAATGTCAATTCTTTACACACCTCACCCACCAACCAGCAGAGGAACTCATTAACTTGGTTGCACCGTGGTCTTTTGCCCAATGGGGGATAGATCTTACGGGCCCTTTTGTCAAAGGTGTGGGGGGAGTAACACATTTGGTCGTAGCAGTTGACTGTTTTACGAAATGGGTGGAAGCTCAACCTTTCTCAAGTCTGACCTCAAAACAGATTGAAGATTTTGTGTTCAACTCTGTCATCTGTAGGTATGGAATACCAAACCAAATCATTGCTAATAATAACCCTCAGTTCAATTACACTTCTTTCAAGGACTTCTGCTCTAATTATGGGATTAAGTTGGTATTCACTTCAGTCTATCATCTTGAAACAAATAGAATGGTCGAGTCTGTTAACAAAATTATTTTTGAAAGAATCAAGCCGAAGTTGGATCAATTTAAAGCCAAGTGGGTGGATGAGCTCAATAGTGTTCTTTGGGCCTACCAAACCACAAGCCGAACTGCTACAGGTATGCACCTAATTCCAATATCCTCCTCATTTTTACCCAAAGTCATTCGTAACTGCATAAAACCCTAAGATTACAATTTCTCTTAATTAGGCGAAATGCCTTACCACTTGACTTTTGGAATCGAGGCAGTTATCCCTGTCGAAATTGGTGTCTTGAGCTTGAGAGTTAGCCATTTCGACCCAGTGCAAAATGAGCAACTACTCAAGGAAACCTCAATTTCTTAAACAAAGTCCGCAAGCAAGCTTGATTTCAGACATTAGCATATAAGTAAAAAGTAGCCAACTTTTACAATAAACAAGTCCGACCTTGAGGTTTCAAGATTGGTGACCTTGTCTTCAGGAAGGCAGGGCTCACTAGCTTCAAAACCCGTTTCGGCAAATTAGCACCAAATTGGAAAAGTCCGTATGCAATAGCTGAAATACCTCACCCTGGTGCTTACGTACTTCAAGACGCCGAGGGTAAGAGAGTTCCAAGAGTATGGAATGTGAATAATTTGAAGAAGTTCTATTCTCAATAAAACTTGGTCTCATTCAATTTTTTACCCACCTTGTATAATGTTTCAATTCTCGAAGTCGAGTTTAGAAATCTGTTTTTATTTTGCTTCAACTCGGATTCTTTTTAACTATTTTCATGGGTCTTAATTTTACTCGAAGTTATAATTCTAAAGTCAGAACTCACATTTAAATGTAAAAAAAGTACAAAAAATTCCTCAAATTAGTACTGTATTAATTTGCAATGAAATACAAATATCTTTAAATTTAAAAATACAAAACATTAAAGATGAGCTAGCCAAGATTAGTTGATCACTTGATGTTTCTAGTTCACTTTTTGCTCGGCAGCATTGTCTACAACCTTGGTTCCACTTGCCACCTCGACTTCATCGTCGTTGATAGCAACAAACTCGTACTCCAGATGAGGTGGAAGCACGGTTTGTCAAGCTTCATTTCACTCCCACTTTAGTGTTATCTCGAGTCGGAACTCAGCCATCTTGCTATCTCCATCTTCCTCCACACTAGCATTTTGAGGTTTGAAAGTGATCTTAGTCTCGTCTACCTTAGGATTCTGGGCCTTCACCTTCTTTCTACAATCGATGAAAGCCATGACCAATGTGGGTAGCCAATAGAGGTCCACAATCTTTGAAAAAGTCATCGATTTTACGAAATCTGAGACATGCTGCTCAACTAATTTTTGGACTACCAGCTCGGTTCTCCTCCACACTTTAGCCAACTCATTTTTTGACTTGGCTAGATTCTCTTCACATTTCTTTCTTTTCTTCTCTTCGAGCTCAACAGCTTTCTTAGTTGCAGCTAACTCTTCCCTAACTTTCTCAAGTTCGAAAGTTAGGTCATTAAAATTCTGCTCGGCTTACTCCTTCTATCAATTAAACTCATCATTTTCGTCAGCCATGTCATTTCTTTCCTTGAGACAGTCCAAGTATTCAATTGCCAAGGCATTCACAAGGTTTGTCATCTGCAAAAAGAGCTGAGGTCAAAAAAAAAAAAAAAAGAGAGAAGGAAGAAGAAAGATGTCTTCCAACTCTTACCTCAAGAGTGTGTCAAACAACACCAAAGCCTTTGTTCGTGCTCACCTCATCCCTTACCCTCTGCAGGTCCACATTTGGAAAGGTGGATTTGATGAATTGTTTCGCAGTTGTCCTATTGGCATTGTCAAAGAAGTTGGACTTTTGCTTTCGGAAGGGGTTGCCCTTCCCTTTCCCCTTCCCTTTCCCTTTTCCTTTCCCTTTCCCATGGCTCACCACACCCACCTCTTGTAGAGTTGGGTCAATTTGCACTGGCGGGGGCTGAGGCATAAACTCAATCAGGGCCTTGGGCTGCAGCTCCTGCACCCTCCTCCTTTTTTGAGCTGCAGCTTCCTCTTTAACCCTCTTCCTTCTTTGCTCTGAGCTGGGCCTTGTTTCAACTTGAGCTCCTCCACTTGGGTGGGGTCTTGAAGTCCCACCCACTGTTCTCTTCTTTATAGCTGTGGCAGCTAGAGCTCTTGACCTTTCTCTCCGAGAGAGTAATAGTCTTTCCTCTAGACAATCACCGATTCATCTCATCTACAAAACAAAACAGAGTTAAAATTTTTTAATTAGATTCACAACTCAAGTCTAAATTTGAATAAACATACCTCCACTCAACCAACTCAGCCCATAGATCTCCATCTCCTTTAGCATCTTTGGGCTGGTGAGATGCATGATGTCCACTACCTCTCCATCCCTCCTCTCCAACCTCTTTACCTATTCTTGCTCCCCTTCACTTAATGCATATTTATTTGGGTTGGCATGTTTGCCCTTCCACCTATAGAGCTCTGTCACCTCTACATCAAACCTCCCTCACTCTGTATCATCCACAAACAAGAATTTGTCTTTCCACCCCTTGATGCAAGACGAACCAACACCAAACAAATTCCTACTCCCACCCCCAGCCACTCGAGGTGTGAAATAAAATCACCCCTTCTTCTTACTACTTCCCCTCTTTAAAAAGAAATATTTGAACAAATTAACGGTGGGAATGAGTGATGAGCTGAATTTATATACATATTAATGTTGAATTTTTGCCTTGCCATTATTAATATTTAGAAGAATTTTATGAGAGTTTACATGGATTGCATTCTTTGTGCAGAAAAAGACTTTGATGCATAATAATAGGAGTTTTTGGAATTAATTGAACATCTTCTAAAAGTTAAGGGATTAAATTGCAAGAAGAAAGAGGCTTCCTTGGGACCTAGATGAATGAATCTTAAGTTTTGAGATCTCAGTGCTCATCGTACAAAACCTGGAGGATCCAATCTGAAATTTTACCATTGAAGAAATTGTAAGACAAGGACAAAAACGCAACACGGGTGTGGTGTCGACACATAATCGGGGTGTTGACACTATGCGTCAAGGGACTAGAATTACAGATTTTGTTTCTTGTTTTGTATCGACACGTAATTAAGGGTGTTGGTACTATGCGTTCAGCGTCCAAAAATCCCAATTTTCTATTTTGTTCCAAGTCCTACTTCTCTTCTAATAGGGTTTCTTAAACTCTATAAATACACATCCAAAAATCAGTTTTAGGGCTTTTGGAAGGGGAGACCAAGAGAGACGGCTATGAGAAATTCAACAACAAAAGAAGATCAAGACTTGGAATTTTATATCGTCAAACTGGTTTTGCTTATTCTTGAATTTTATTTTATAATATTAGATACTCGTATATTTATCATATGATTGTTGATTCTCTTTTCTTTAATTATAAACTGATTTGCCATCTAAGGCTACGATGTAGTCTGATCAATTTAATATAGAGTTTTATAATTTTTATACTTTCAAGATTTATTATTTTATGTAGAGTATATATTATTGTTTTTAATGTTTTTTAATGATTGACCACCAATAAAACTGATTTAGAGAGCATAATTGAGACCGAGAGGAGATTTTATGCAATAGCTTCTAATAATATATACCATGAATTGAACGAAAGCCAGAGATGGATCAACGTGATTTGTGCAACATTAGTGATAAATGAACTTAATTTTCTACGTAAACTAGAGAATTTTATAAAACATAATGCATCTTTATTTATTTAAATTCACATAGAGATATAGTAGGTTAATAGGTAAAGATAGGTTTGGTATAACTTGAGAAAGTGTATCAAATAGAATAGGAAATCCTGCTGTCACATAAATAATAAATAAATTGAAAGTATATTAATTTAAATTATATATTAGTTGATTATGGTGAATCGGATGCCTTAAAATTTTAACTCTTGGTGTTACTTAAAGTTAATTTAGTTTTTCGTTAATTAGTTTAGTTATTTAGTTTAATTAAATCATTCAATTTCAATTATTCAAATAAAATTAGAATTAGTTAATTTTGGTACTTAGTTAGGCTGCAGTCTCTGTAGGACGATACTCTATTTTCATCATTATATTACTTGAACTAACTAGTATACTTGCTAGAATGGAATTAGCTTATTAAGTTTTTGGCGCCATTGCCGGGGATTATATTGATTCTAATTAATATCAAGCAGATTAATTCTAGTTTTAATTTGATTTTTTTTTTTTTTATTGTTTAGCAGGTGTGCAAGTTAGTGCATGACTTGTTCTGAAAACACAAAACTTACACCTTTTGATCTTGAGATTGAACGCACTTTTCATCAATTGAAAAACCTGAGGACAGCACTTATTATTAAGCCAATTGACATCATGGCTGAAGATCCAATAGCAAATCAAGTCAATCGAACATTAAAGGAATATGCTTCACCTTCAATTGAAGGAACTATTTCAAGCATAAGGAGACCAGCTATCCAAGCAAATAATTTTGAAATTAAGCCAGCAACAATTCAAATGATTCAACAATCTGTGCAATTTTGTGGGTTGCCAAGTGATGATCCTAATGCTCATATTGCTAACTTTTTAGAAATTTGTGACACTTTTAAATATAATAGAGTTTCTGATGATGCTATTAGACTAAGGCTTTTTCCATTCTCTCTGCGAGACAAGGCAAAGAATTAGTTAAATTCTTTACCTGTTGGGTCAATCACCACATGAGATATGATGGCTCAAAAATTTTTAAGTTTTTCCCTCCTGCTAAAACTACTAAGAGGCGTAACGATATTGCCACTTTTGTGTAGCTAGATATGGAGTCATTATATGAGGCATGGGAGAGATACAAAGAGCTACTCAAGAAGTGTCCACATCATGATCTACCTATATGGTTACAGGTACACACTTTTTATAATGATTTATTTCCTAATAATCGTACCATAATTGATGCAATTACCGGAGGATCATTAATGAGTAAAAATGCTGATGAGGGTTATAACCTCATAAAGGAGATAGCTTCAAATAATTACCAATGGAATTCTAAACGAACACCAATCAAAAAAAGTGTTGGAATACATGAAATCAACACTCTCAAAGTCCTAACTGCTCAAGTGGAAGCCCTCCATAAGAAATTCGATAAATTGAATGCTTTTGTAATATTCTACATGAAGACATCCCTCTCTCTTGCAAGTCAACTGTAGGCGCAAATTTCAATTTTTAACCAACGTTCTTCCTGCCATCAACAAGGAGGACAACCGAAAGAAAGGAGAGGGTCATTGAGAAAATCTTTCTTACTTTCAACAAAATAAGTGACATGGCTGCATCTAAATTTCACACGTGCGAAACCACAAGAGGATTTTTGGTAAAACAATATGTTTGATATAGATCCTCACACGCAACTCTTTCAAAAAAAAACCAACCACCACTACCAGAAGAAAACCAGCAATCATCAGAAGATGACCGATCACTACCAGAAGATGTTGTTTTATGTTGATTGGCAGCATGTTCACCTTCCATGAATTAAGAACTTTGGTGATAAATAAAAGATGCACAAACAGAATTTTGAGTTTTGTTAAAAATAAAGAAAATCTAAATGTAATTCCCTGGAAGCAGAGACGAAGTTATGTAACTTACCATCATCAGAAGTTGATAGGGCAGAAGATTGGGAACGGGAATGTGCATAAGAATGAGAACAAGAACGTGAAAGAGAACCAAACCTTCCTGCAGACACACACAAAGTAGAAAAATTTATAAGCAAAAATTTCAAATCACATCATAATAATATAGAACACAAGGATGACTGACCTCCACTCCCTCTTCTTCACTGTGAATGCCACGACCCATTCCACCTGCTGCTCCTAAATCGAAAGATAAATTATAATACTATAAAAATAGGAACAGATTGGGAAGTAGAGGAAGAGATAACAAGAATCTTATCGCATCGCATCCAGAGTTTGAATTGAACCCTTACCGGTGAAAAGCGAGGAAATAAAAACCAAAATTCTCGGATTGGAGAAGCCACCAAACAACCTACAAGTCTTACAACTTAAGATAGGGAAAAGTGCGAGGGAACTTAGCAGGGACTATATATTTATATAGTTTTTTCAATTAGTTATGGGCTAGGACCAGCCGCTGATCGTTCATATAACGGGTCTCTTTGATCCAAAAACTCTCTAAGGCTATGTTTGGTTCTCACAGATCCTGAAAAAGCAATCTGGAAGGCCGGCAAGAATCAAGTCATGACTAGGGTCAGGAAAAATGGAATGAAGGATTAAAAGCATATAATTGATTATATAAAATATAACTAATTAGAATTGATTATATAGTAGTGTATAAGTTAAAAATATAATAAATATATATTTTAATAAATTTATATTAAAAATATAAAAATTAATTTTTAATTTATTAATTGTTTAATTAAATTTATTTACTCAACACTTATCAAAATTAATCTCAATTTTTATATTTTTATATGTATTTATGATAAAAAAAATAGTTTTAACTCCTGCTTTAAGAGTACAAGTTAAAAAAATCATTATATATTTTATTTGTCCCAAATTGTGTTTCCCAACAAAAAAAAATGTAAGAAAAAAATTTTCAGATAAGATAATAGATTTCATTAAAAAAGAATTAATTATATTCAAATTATCAATTATGCTAAAAAAATAATTGGCCATAAACTCTAAACTAATTAATTAGATTACTTTATAATCAATTACCATTTTACATGAATTTTTGTGATATGAATAACAAAATCCTGGGCCAAGCTAATTATCTTGTAACCTTAGAAAATATGTGTAAATAAGAATATTAATTTTATATTTTTCGATTTAAAAATATCAATTTTATCTGTTTCTATATAATGATGTCAATTTTCAACATTTTTTATTTAAAGATACCAACTTTCAACATTTTTTATTTAAGAATGTCAACTTTCAACCTTTTGTATTTAAGGATTTCAACTTTTAATATTCCAATTAAAAAGTCCATTTGCCATGTTTATATTATCATCCAATTAATCCTTAAATAGAAAAAGTTAAAAGTTGATATATTTAAATAGAAAATGTTAAAAGTTGATATCTTTAAATAAAAAAAATTAAAAGTTAATATCCTTAAATAGAAAAAGTTAAAAATTGATATCCTTATTTAAAAACTGATAAAGTTAATATTTTTAAATAAAAAAATATAAAATTAATACACTTATTTACATATTGTCTGCGTAACCTTAGCTTTCCCAAATTATTTTTTCAAATTCTTTTACAACCAAAGCCCTAACTTCTAACCTTGGATTTTGTTACAAAAAGGAAAAATTACATTCAATCTACTTATGGTTTACATATGATATTAAAACGTGTATTTAGAGGCCTATGTTTTGAATTGGAAGCAGTAAGCCACTTCTACAATTACCTAACAGACAGAGAATTTCACTTTTCTTCTTAATTCCTCTAATGCCCTCCCCGCCCCTCAACAGTATCCTCCCGCCTAAGACAACAAAATACATTTACTAGGCCAAAACAAAACCTCTAATTTAGAATCCATTCCATTCAAGCCCTTAAGTGCACATAAAAGTCAAAATAGGTTTAGTCAGTTCTAATATTTATAATACAAAGCATAATTAACAAAAATAACTCTTAATACTATGTGGTTTTTAAATGCCATTCTCAATTTAAGATTTAGTGTCTTCATCCTAGTTTTGTCATTAAATTTAACAAAGTTTTCTTTTATCATCACTGTTCATCAACCATGCAAAAATTTCAATAGAATTCGTCCCCAGTAAATAAATAAAAAGAAAGCTGCACTTTAGAATGTAAACTGCACTAAATCCAAAGATTTTGTTTGGTTACTTGAGAACTATTTTTATTTGGATTTCCCTTTCTTTTCCTTAAGTTGATTTTGAAGAAGTCATGAAATAAAGTATGTGTGTCTCTCTCTCTTACTACGGTAGGAATGTTTAAGATATTACATATAACTTTAGCCTCACTTAGGTTTGTAGGAGTGGATTACTTCTCCCAATCGAAAACACAAGTCTTTAAATATACCTATCATAAACTAAAGGTAAGTTAATTATAATTTCCCTTAAAAAAATATGTAACACATAAGGCATCGCGTCGAATTGCAGAGTTTGACATCCAACAGCCTTATTTAGACAAGGAAAAGGAAAAGAAGGCCGCAATATGGGTTTTTAGCCCCTAGTTCACAGGCAAGCCCATGGTATGGTGACTATTAAAGACTTTGGGATGAGAAAGAGTGAGACGCACCAAGCACGTTCTAATCTAACACACACAATCAAACGAACATGTAGATAATAAAACCTAGGCAAGCTTAAATTAAACCATTTTCCATTTGATACCCATGCTACGGTGGAGTGGCAAAAAGCCACACACTTAGTGGGGGCTCCATCAAGCTTAGTGTTTGTTTAGATAAAAATTAGTAAAGGGAAGGGAAGGTAAAGGAAGGACAACTGAAGGAAAGAAAATGATTGATGTTAATTTTGTTTGGATAACCAAAAGTAGAGAAAAATAAAAGATAATATTTTTATTTAATTAAATAATTAAAAAAATAAAATAGAATAAAATTTTTCAAATTTATTAATTAAAAAAATAATTGATATAAAATATTTTTATATATTTATTTTATTAAAAAAATATATATATATATATAACTAATCCGATCCAACCCCTCCAATTTAAAAGGATTGAAAATAGAGAAATGTAGGGATTTCATCTTTCTTTCATCTCCGTCTCCCTCCATTTAAATTAATAAACCAAACATAAGAAAGAGGCATCTCCTCCTCCAACTTCCCCAATCCAAAGTAAGGCTTAATTTGAGCCTAGGTTTCTCCCCTTTCCCTTACCTAGAACATATGTACTACAATTGCCATATTTCGAAAAAAAAAAACCGCCTCTCCCAACTAATTTTCTATAGTTTTGCAATTGGTTCAATGGGATGTTATGGCATAATTTAATATGGTTATAGTTTTGAATTTTTAATTTTAATTTTCAAGACTCAAATAATCAAAATTAACAATTAAAAATTAAAAATATCAATTTATTGAGTATAAAATTTTAAAACAAATATTCAAATCTCTAAATTTAATTAATTTAAAGAATTACTTAATTTTATTTTAAGATTTTAAATTTTTAAAAATCAAAACTAAAAATTTAAAAACATAACTATACTATATGGAACCTATATTATTAATTTTCTATAGTTCAACAATTCTCTTAAGATTATCGTCTTCAACAATCTAACACAAATATTGATCAAAATATAACTACCTTGCTTGCTCCTTAATTGAATATGGAAAAAGACTTCAACTTGCGCAAAATTTGTATGTAAAATTTTCAATTTTAGTTTTCACAGTTAAAGTGTATATGCTAATTTCGAAGACACACCACTTATATTATAAAGGGGGTTTTGAATACCTCCTTGACACCCAGGCATTAACAACCATTATCTAAATCATTAAAACAATAATTGATCTACTTTTTTATTCAACATATTTTACAATATATTTATTAACAAATTATTATTTTCAAATTTAAATTCAAAGAGGAAAAAAATTCCACTTATAAAATTTAATGAATGAACCGGAAACTATTAACAAATATGTTAAATCATAAAGTATACTTATCATTACCCAAATCATTAATCACGTCAAAACACTCTAAAGATAAAAATCAAAACACTCCAGAGATAAAAGACCTTCCTCATGTTACAGTCTCCTTTCCAAGCAATAAAATTATGAGCCCCGCAGATTTGAAAGAAAGGAAGAAAACAAAACCTATTTCTATTTTAACCAAAACTCCTATTGACATAACCCGCACCAGAAAACGATACAAAGGTTTATTAAGTAATAAAACTTTCCCATTCACATGATGATGTCTAAAGGTAACAACACCATGGACTGCAATGTGTTTGATGTCAGAAGTATTCCCACCATCCTACTACCACTTTTTCCTACAACGATGCAGTACTTCAGTTCTTTTAGCGTTTAGTAAATTCTTCCAGTACGATAGTTTTTAGAATACAATAAAAAGCCCGTAAATTCTAAGAAAAACACTCAAATTATAGAATTCTAGAAATCTCACAAAAACTTATATTATGATTACCAAGTCATAATTGTAAGATAATTTACTTCTAAGTTAATAACAACTTAATTATACCTAAAGAGAACGTCACGAGAACATTTGATAAATAGCTACCCAAACACTAAAATAATTTTTGGTGAAAGCACAGCCACAGCTTAAATTCCAAACAGAAACTGAACACTAATCAAGTTTAATGCCTCTGCATGCTCTTTCAGGACTAACAAAAAAGTTTCGTAATCTTTAGGCCCATCGGATCTCTTGCACTGCATCTTAAACCATTAAAAAGGACAGATTAGAAGATCAGCAAACTTGTGTTTGAAAAAGAAGATTAATATAACTTACAACTAGCTATAAACCAAACACGCTTGACAAACTATGAAACAACTGTAAATGGTAGACAAATCATTTTTGAACCAGTAAAAAGGGCAACTTTTAATCATAAAGTTCACTTAATAATTCAACATTGGCACAAACTATAATGTCATTTTTCCACAGCCAAGACCCTGACAAAAGGATTTAAAGAATGAACAGAAGGATGCTTTAAGGGTATCACTCTTTTTCCCCTTAATGGAGTGAGACTGTCCAAACTGTCTCTCCCTTCTTCAAAGGCTATGATAAAGGTTTGTGTCAGAAATTGCTTGTTGAAAGAATAGCCCTTTGTTAGACCAAAGAAAATAGACGAGGTCCCTTTGTCAGAAGGATATCAACCTCCAGATTTTTTAAAAAATATTTTCTTAATCCAGTTTAATTGTTTTGAGTTTTAACAATGACAAATTGTTATCTTATGAAGAGAAATTGATTAACCACCAAGATTCTCTACCTCAAGTGAGAAGAGAAAAACTAGTTTGTCTATGTTAATAACTTAGAGACTATACTTTCATTAAAGGCAATTTACCTCAGAAATTTTGACCACCACTTACACAGTCTTTTCTCGTCCTTCTCAGTCCACCAGCTACTCAAAAGAGACTTATATTTTTTACCTGTCATGTAAATGCAAATTAAAGAGGCTGCATTGTGATCACAATTTATGCACTGGTGGTTCAACTAAAGGAAAATACAAATAAATAATGCCTCCTGATTCCCATAAATATCATGACAGCAAAGACAACCCAATTTACATCCACAGATCAAAAGTAACTAATACATCAGCAAAACCAATTAAATTTCACAAGGCTGCTTATTCAATGCATACTCAAACTAGAAATATCTTCAGGACGAAGTAAGAAGAAAATATAAATGACAAACAATTATCAATCAAATACCATACCACATAACTCTTCAAACTCTTCCTGGTATCTAGAGCAAGTTCCATAAACATCTTTTTCCCTATCTTTTAAACGCAAAGTCACACACTGCCATTTCATAAAAAAGAAAAGTTAGATCACAAGGAACACCTAAAGGTGCTACTACCTGCAAGGAATAAATAATAATTGTAATCTATAATATAGCGTAGCAAAGATGCTAATACTAAGTCATTTACACATGTCATGAGAACAGGAATCATGCATAAAGGACCTTTTTAAGAGGGCTTTCTCAAATTTTGTTCCTCAAACTAATTTGATTTTCTTAAACTCCTTAAAATTCAATACTTTTTACAACTTCCAAAATATAAAATGATTAATAAAAAAACTTCTATTAAAGTTTACGGCGCTTCATATTGCACAGATCACATTTTGGGTAAGATGAAATTTACCTCTTTATACCTTTGATAAAGATCCTTACACTCAACTCTTTCAAAAGAAAACCAACGACCACCACCCCAAGAAAACCAGCCACCATCGGAAGATGGCCCATCACTTCCAGAAGATTTTGTTTTATGTTGATTGGCAGCATGTTCACCTTCCATGAATTAAGAAATTTGGTAATAAATAAAACACCCACAAATAGCATTTGGATTTTATTAAAAATAAAGAGAATCTAAATGTAATTTCCTTGGAAGCAGGGAGGAAGTTTTATATAACTTACCATCATCAGCAGAAGATTGGGAATGGGAATGGGAATGGGAATGTGCGTGAGAACGAGAAGGAGAACGAGAAAGAGAACGAGACCTTCCTGTACACATACATTATATATATATATATATATATATATATATATAACATAAAAACAATTGTAAAATCAAATAGATAATGCTGGATCGCGACAAACATAAAGTAGACAAATTTATACGCAAAAATTTCAAATCGCATCATAATATTGCAGAAAACAAGGTTCACTAACCTCCACCCCCTCTTCTTCCGCTGCGACTGCGACGACCCATTCCTGCTGCTCTTAACTCCAAAAACAATTACTACAATAACAAAATAAAAACAGATTGGGGAGTATAGAAAGATTTACACTTTCTCTGGATTAAGGAAGTTGGAGGGAAAGAAAAGGAGAGTGAGGGGAGGGAGAATATTCTCTTTGTTTGGACAGATAATTTTAAGGTTAAATGCTAAATTTCATTCCTCAACCTTAAGAAATGCATATTTTCGTTCCCTCAACAATAAGAAATGCACTCCGTTAGTTCTTTTGTTAATTTGAGCCATTAACTTCGCTTATGTGGTATTTTTTATATTTTTTTTGATGATGTAAAGAGCAAAATTGAGAAAAGTAATGACATAGACAAATATTTTGACATGTCATGTTATTATGTGCCAAATCTATTCAAATGGTTCCATATCATTAATAAAGAAATTTACCTTTGGTTGACATGGCACCAAATATATTCAAATGGGTCCCACATCACTAATAAAAAAATATCTTTTAATGATATAAAAAATTAAGTGATATTTTTTATATTTTTTTAATAATATAACAAATTAAATTAAATATTTATCCGAATAAAAAATAATATCAAATCAAATTTTATTAATTAAT
>BPVZ01000186.1:315373-327169 GCA_020521535.1 Rubroshorea leprosula | reverse complement strand
TCTTTTTTTGGCACTTGCATAGGTTGGATTTGTTGGGTTAGAAACTTTGGTTTTGTCAAAATTTCCCAAGTTGATGGAAACATGGCATATCAAGAATCCTCAAGAACTCTTACATTTTAGACAACTTCAGGTGCTGGAAATTTGTGATTGTAGCAAGTTCAGGTACCTATTAACAGATTCATTGGCCTTGGGCCTCGTGCAACTGTTGCAGTTAAGAGTAAAAGATTGTGGAACAATGGAACAAGTGATAATGGGAGAAGGAGCAAAAAATAAAATGGAATTCCCACATCTTTGGTTGATCAATCTAGAGTCTTGTTCAGATTTGACAAGTTTCCATGTGGGAAGTCATAGTCTTGAGCTTCCATCTTTAATTGATTTTACTGTAAAAGACTGCCCAAAAATGGTCACATTTGTTGCATCTGCATCCTCCAAGGAACACAACAAAGAGGAATCCCAATACCTCTTCAGCAGCAAGGTTAGTTTCTTTTCTTCTTTCCCCTTTTCTTTTCTTTTCTTTTCTTTTCTTTTTTTTTTTTAACAGCAACATGGTTTATTTTTTATATTTATGCTTTGTAATTAAGATTTTACATCATATTTATGTTTGCTTTTCGTATGTCTGTGTTTTCATCTCTAGCTACCTCTTTAACTACATGAATGAATCTCCTTGAATAAGTTTCACTTAATATACGGTTAGAAAATAAAGACTCTTGGAAGGTACATCACCACTTAAAATATGAAGTTACTCAAGTCTAAAAATAAGATTTTTGATCCAAATAATATATTTTTTGCATTTTTGCCCTGCATTTACCCGAATAGTGTTTAAGTCTAAAAAGAGTTGGCTATTTTCTACTCAAAAATCAATTTACTTCACATAATTGCACATCATTTTCATGTTCTTGCTTTTGGATTATCCTTATAATGTTTTTAGTTTACTAATAATAATAATAATAATAATAATAAAACCCCTTTTTCATGAAGTTTCTATTAGGTTGAGTTTTCTCAACTTGGAGTTTTTGAAATTGTCTTCAGCTAAAATTAAGCAAATATGATAGTCATCTTCCTACTATCTTATATTAATAGACTAACCAAGAATCTTTGCAGGTAAAGACTCCCAGCTTGGAGTTTTTGAGTCTATCGTCAAATAACATTCAGCGAATTTTGGACAATTCGATTCTAGAAATCTCTTCTTATGTCCAAAATTTAAGAAAGTTGTGTGTGGAGGGTTGTGGTAATTTGGAATATCTATTGACATCCTCCATGGTTAAGAGTTTTGAGCAACTGAATTGGCTCAAGATTTGTGATTGTAATATGATGGAAGAGGTAATACTTGTAGAAGAATCAATGGATGAGGAAAAGATGTGCAAGATTTTCTTCCCTAACCTGGAATTCCTACTGCTCCAAGACCTTCCAAAACTCACAAGATTTTGTTTTGGAAATTACTTGGAATTACCATGCCTTTGGAAACTTAAGATAAGCAAGTGCCCTATGCTGAAGACGTTCATCTCTAGCTCTTTTTCTGGAGACATGATAGCTAGTTCTGAAAATGTCAAAAACACTTATGCACTTTCTCTCTTTGACGCAAAGGTGATTTCTCCTCTCTTTTTTTCCCCCTTTATTCTTTACTTTTTAATGTCTTATAATGCTATTATTATTTTCTTGTCCTCCTAAAGTTTTACATTTAAAAAAAAAAAATTAGATTCCAATATTTTCATTTCATTATATTTATGATTATGTTTAATTTTAATTAAATTGTGTAAATCTTTAGGTGGCATTCCCCAAATTAGAGCATTTGGTAATTGAACATGTGAAGAGCTTGAATAAGATATGGAAAGACCAGCTCGAAGTAGATTCTTTTTGCCAACTAACTTTGGTGAGTGTGGTTTCATGTGAAAAATTATTGAATATTTTCCCATTTAGTATGTTCAAAAGGCTTCAAAGACTAGACAAGCTCCAAATATGGAACTGTGATTCACTTGAAGAGATACTTGAGTCTCATGAACCTGGTGTTAGCCAATCACAAGCTCAAAAGGCCACTCCGCTACCTTTGTTGGAAACCGTCACATGGTTGGAGGATGATGTGAAGGATGAGATTGTCTTTAGCAAACTCAAGTATTTGCAGCTTTGTGGTCTGCCTAGACTTTCAAGCTTTTGCTCGACTAAATGCAAGTTTGAGTTCCCATTTTTGGAAGAGGTGATTTTGATGGATTGTCCAAGTATGCAGACTTTCTCCATGGATGAAATAAAAATGCCAAAACTACAGAAAGTAAAATTGGCTAGAGATGAGGACGAAGGCTTTTGGGATGGCAACCTAAACTCGACCATACAACTACAGTTCATGCAAAAGGTATGCATTAATTCGAAAGATCTCCTTTGGTTTTTCCTTTTTTAAGTTCTATCTCTTTTCTTTTTTTACACAAATCTTCATTTAGAGTTTTCGAAATAACAAAAAAAACTAGAAAGGTATATATGAACGCTTAATAGATCATGATTTTAGAAAGGAAAATTTTTGCAATAATTTTTCCTTTCATTGTCAGTATTGTGGTGTTTTTATGTCTGCAGAATCAAGGTGATTTTGAAAATTGAGATCAAAGAAATTGCAGCTTATGTCCTTTCCAAGTGAAATTTGATGGTGAGTTGGTCTTATGCTTCCATCATCTCTCTACACTTGTTTGATCAAGGTACATCTCTTGTAAACATGCATGGAGGTATATTGAGGCTGCTTGCTTAGTTCCTTGCAGGTCTGAATGGCGTACGCATAAATTGGATGTGAAGTTGTCACATTGCTTGGTGGCTACAATGTTACCTCACTAAATAAAATTGATCCCTTTTTTCTACCAAAAAAAAAAAAGGAAAAAGAAAAAAAAGAAAAAAAAGACAATCTTTTCTATTTCTCGAACTCATATGCAACTTGTAATATGTATTATTAAATTCATGCAAAGACTTTAAATTTATAAGTTTTTTTATAGTATTAAAGAGAGAATATCCTTCAAGAAAACAAATGTTGCTTTCTTATACATGCTTGTATGATAAAAATACATTTGTTATACATATGGAACTATATGGAACTATATATATTGAGAGGTTGCTTTCTTAATTACCATAAGGTCTGAATGCTACGCTCATAAGTAATAAATTGGATCCGAAGTTTATAAAGTTGCCACATTGCTTGGTGCCCAAAATTAAATTGTCTGTTATTTATGATGTTTTAAAGATAAAGTATTCAAAAAACAAATGTTACTTTATAATTATCAATTGAGTTTTGATGTACTTTGTTTTTAATTAGAATATAGTTTGTTCGTTTTGATTGGTTTGCTATATTCTTTTTCTTTTAGACACAAAGCAAACCATAATTTTAAATATAAATTTTAGCTTTCACATGCACAACAAATTTTGGTGCCTCAGGTATTTCCTTATTCTTTTGCGATACATAGATCCCTGGGAGGTCCACATTTTTTTTACTTTGTGTGTGATAATAAGCTACACAGGATGAGACAGATTGAGCCACTTTGCATATTGGAGATGTGCATTTGCATACTTAAAGCACACTGCTTATAGATGATTCTTTAAGTGATATTTGGTATCAATGGATGAGCTTTCCACTCCCTGCAGTTTCCCATTTAACTTTTGGATGTAATTTGATCTAATGCTTTTTGCATAGCAAATGATTGAGAATTACAAAAAAAATTTCTTTCCATAAATAATTCTTTCGTGCATATCAATTCACACCCAATCATGCATTATTACCAGTAGATGAGACTGAATCTGGATATAATTGCGTGAATCATGTTTCCAGCATCCTCAAATTTCTTGCCAACTTAATATCAAGCTGTCAAAGCAGAAAATAAAATTCAACCTCATTATATTAATTCTCCTTTTAGATACTTAACTAAAAATTGCTCGACATGCAAATTACAATAGTAAAATCAACCAAACTTACATCTACACTAATACCAAATACCAAACACAAATCACCAAGTAACAAATACCCCTCTTAACTGTCAGCCATATGGTCTGGTGATAGAATTACTTATACTCTTAACCATAAGTTTAAGATTCAATTCCTAGTCTCTACATACCAAAAAAACAACAAATACCCCCTTAAACATGTTGATACAACCACATGACAAACTGTCAAATAACTTAACTGAGGAATGCTACTCCCCTATATAAGTCGGCTTACCTAAGCAAGAACAGTTTCGTATTCATTTTCTTCTTGGCAGCATTCATGCATCTAGTATCGGTCACGCCTGATTAAAAACAATGAGTAAGGTTCAAGAATAATCCTTATCAGCACAAAAACCTTTAAAAGCTTCAGGCACAAAACAAAATGTAATAAAAATAAGGCAGGCAAATATCTATCACTTGGTTTTGAGGTGAAGATCAAGATTCAAATCCAAGTAATAACTAACAAGTCATAATATAATTAGGTACTAAAGGAATGCCATCCCTTCATCAGCTCATCATAATTAAACAGTAGTTAAGATATTTTACAATTTAGATGAGATTAAAAAAAACTAGGGTTTTTTATATGAAGAAAAACAGCATTAAAATCTACAGTCAAGGTGTTCACTACACCTGTATTCCTTAAGCATGGTTGGTTCCGGGTCTACTCCAGATTTACAATCATTTCTCTATACTGTATTCCAATAATAAGGGAAATATAATTGAAACAAATGATAGCATTCATAAATGCTGAGTAAGATTCTTATCTAAAAAATGATTACAAAACAAAACTAATAGGTTGTACAAGCATGGGATATTCTTAAACAAGTACCTGTGGCGATCATGATCCCTAGAGCGTTCCCTAGACCTTGAGCGTGACCAGTGGCGACTTCTAGAATCATAAGTCCGAGAGTGCTCATAATCCCTATCACGATCTCAATCACTATACCTGTCATGATCTCTGCTCCTACAATCATAATCACTCCCTCGGTCACGGCTATTCTATCAGTCTCGGTCCCCACTTGATTCTCTCTCATGATCTCTGCTTCTTTCTTTCGATCTATACACCACCAATAAAAAGGATATCACAACACCCCCCTCACCACCCAATGGTTTACCAAAGGAAAAAGGAGAGGACTACCTCCTGTCATCATACCGGTCAAGTTTGTGGCTCTTGTTTCTTTCTTCCTGAGAAAACAATAATCAGCAAATACTACTGAATGCTTCTTTCAAAAAGCTAAATGCCAATTCAATTTAGCTAAATATAACATGCCACAAGGACCATTAGGAAAGAATTCTAATGGTAGTAGGCATAATTAGTAGGCAACTTACCTTGACCAACCCAGGCCTTCATCAGATTTATTGTCACAGATTTTAAACATATGAAAAGCTCATTTTTTTTTCTTACATTACTTACAACAAACTCCTTTCTTGTACTTCTCCCGTATTTGATTTCATGTTTTCCTTTTCTTTCATTCTTTCAGCAGAAAAAACTAATCTATCAAAATTGGTTGAGCACCAAGGCATTCATATTTGATGCATTTTAAGCCTGAAATGCACAGACAAGGTAGAAAATAGTATGTTTTAAAGTCCAGCATCGACAAACAATCAAAAGAAATTGAAAAATGGGAGATATTATTCTTCTCTGAGGTCAGAAAAACTCACAGATGATACTAACTGAGAATCTATATAGAAGAATAAGAAACATTATACCAGCACCTGTCCAACATATTCACAATACAAACTTAAGGGGATCTGGAAAAGATGTATTAATTTGCTGTCTTACTAGAATCCATTGGGTAACTGCATTCAAACAAAGTTTTGATTATTTAAAAAAATAATAATAATAGACATAGTAAGTGGATAGTTCAGGCAATTTATACAACCAATATCTTGGATGCCAGGCACTATAATGTAACACTTAAAGCAGAGCCACCATAGCCAGTCAGCATATACCAAGCATGTAAATCATCTTACCTGAAGTTCTGCTAATTTATCACAGATTTGCATATAGCCTAAATGAAGTTTGCCTCCAAAATGATCTGCTAAACGTTGGTCACTGAAAGAAACAAGAAAAATCAAATCACTTTGACCTAGAAACTTAAAAAAAGAGAAAAATATATAAACTGCAGTAGTATGCATTATAGATTATACAGTTTCCCAAATATTTACCATCTAACAATTGCATGATCTACAAGGAAAAAAACAGAAAAAGACGCACATTATGTAGCTGCAAAAGTTATCCTCGTAAAACTGGGCCCAGAAGCCTGTTGGTGACAAAGAGGTACAATAGCCAGGTCAAAAGCTGAAGCACTTGAAACCCCAAACACTAACTTTTTGAAGCCCTTAGAAAGAAGATAAAAGGCTATGATCAAGAAGTAAAAGATAAAAAATGTACCTGTCATAAACACTCAAAAGTGCTCCACAAATACCAGAAACATGTAGCTTTTGATAAGTCTGAAACAAAATGGGATAAAAAAGATTAGAGCAGATAGAATATTAACATATAAATGAACTAAAAGAAAATTAAACTAAAATCAAATTATGACAGGGACTGTTCATGCATTAATTATGCAAATCGAATTCATATTTTCCCAATAAGGTCCAAGTGTCTAAGTTTTCTTATCTAGTTTTTATCATAGTTTTCCTTCTGTGAAACTAAAAGAAAGAAAAACAGAACTCACAATGCGAACATCTGCAGCAATATACTTATTAGAGGAATCCAAAACAGGCTCTTGTCTGGTATAGAGCTGAACATATATGGAAAAACAATTATCCACAAACAAGGCATGCCAAGGAGAAGGAAATGGTGCAAGTTAATAAAATCAATCTACTGAAATAACACTACTAAATTCAGAAATTGAAATTTTCTTGAGTGCTTCAGCCCCCTCTAATGTTTTTTGTGCCTTGTCTACCATCCCCTTCTCACCTAAACAACAATAATAGAGCAAGAGAGCCTATTAATAAAACATAGATGAGTACATCATGTATTCTTGAAAACTTTGTACAACACAGTTCAATAAAACACAGATAAGTACAGTTTTCAAACAAATAAAATAGATTTCCAAATGACTAAAATCCAAACCCCAAGGATCCTTTTCTTAATACAACTACCAGCCTTTTCCACAGATATCACTCAGAAAGACTATTGACTTTGGGCTAACATCATGGACAAGAAGCCATTTCATTCAAGAGCAAGTCTTCAGTTTATCAATTTATTAGTTTCATTATCATTTCATCTTTATCATTCAGAGATATTTGGATAACTAAATATTTTTAATAGCCTTTCTGTATGTTTTAAATGAAACCACCCTAATGGCATTGTTAATGTAAGGCACTGAGTGTTAATTGAAAAATCAGTAAAGCACCGAGTCTATATCAACCATTGACAATTGTTTTGGAATGGCAGGGGAAACAAATTTTCAGACATTGGCATTTTTTTATAGGAAAAAAATGTAAAAGCACAAACAGGAAGGAACATAAAGCGGCATAATAAATACCTCAGAAACAACTTAAGGATTACTGCTATTCCATTTCTAGGAATTTAATTATTTAAGACATGCTACCTAATAGAGATCTATCATCAAGAACTCAAGATGTTTATGTTATTTAACACATGCTACTTAATAGATATCTATCGTCAAGAACTCAAGATGTTTTGTCCTTGCTTTACATACATAGAATACGGAGTTCAAGTAACCTGAGTCTTACCAAGATCCTCAGCTTTCTTCAGCTTCTCATTTATCATTTCCTGGGTCCGAGGATCAGGTGCAGGCAAAGGCAGTGGTGCCAAAGATGGAGGGTTTGGCAATGGTTGGGGCAAAGATGTCCGATCTTTATTGAATGCATCCAAAAGCAGTGTTGACTATAACACAATAAACAGCAACATCATATATACCAAGAGACTAAATTTTATACAAGAATCAAATTATGAGAAACTTAATACACAGTCAATATAAAATATTCTGATATGCATAAATAAATACTTTCAGAGACCCATTTCAAATCCTACATCTAAAGAAGCTATCAAGTACCTATTTATTTGCTCTTCTAGTTCTAAGCTCTTCTACTTCTTCTAGAGCTCGTATTTTAAGATCTGTCTTGCCTTCAAGATTTGCAAATCAAAGAGATATCATGTACACCCCAAAGCTAATCATAAAATTTTCACAATTTATCCACAGTAAATATTAAGACAAAGGACAAAGAAAATACTATGCAACATAATTGTTGTATGTACAGAATTTAGCACTTTAAACAAAAAACTTCTAAAAAGGCTTCAAAAATCAAACACGATATGGTTTACTGGGAATTCATCAAGTCAAGCAATGTAATATTACAGATTTGATATCACTGAAACCAATCATATATTAAACTCCCAAACCAATCATTTGTTAAACTCCCTAACAAGAGAAATTTCTCAAGAATTCTCAAAAACTCATTTACAAAGGCCCGCAACATAAGTGAGACTGTGACATATCATTACCTTGTCATGCTAATCTGTCATTTAAAGGCACACCAAATGATGTGAACAGTTGACCATTCTTTGGTACCATTGGCCAGGTCCTCTAGATTATGTGGGGAGACATAGCCTTTGGCTGAATTCAACCATATTGATTTAATCTTAACTATCCAAACATATCAACCAGACAAATGGATATTCTGAAGTAGTCTCCTCACTCTAAAATTACTGATTGAATCATTTAATTATTCTTTTTATAACAAATTAAACACCTTAGAGTTGAAATAATGGGGAAAGCAGTCAAACTCCAACTATGGTTATCCCTCTGCACCATGTAATCGAAATCTTAAAATTTATGAAATCTATTGAACCCATAAACAAAAACTTCACAACAATTGTTATAAATTTGGGAATCACCCTGAATCAATTAATTCAAAGAAGAATAACCAAGTTAAATCAAAGAAAACAAATCAAGTACTCGACTACTCGTCATCAATTGGCAAGGCAGAAAACACATCTTTGTTCCAATTCAAGAGTCACACCTGGTACTTAAAAACCTCAAGAGAAAATACTACCAGCCCACCCAACCCCCACCCCCTCCTTTTATACATAACCTTCAAAAGGCAATTTGAAAACAAGGAATTCAAGCATAAAAGTGAAATAAAATCTCCAACTCAACATCAAAAGTAGATGGATTTCATCAAAAATCAAATCATAAAAACTTACCTAATAACACACTAAGCCAAATGCTTCCAATGTTACCTTACCTTTCAAAAAAAAAAAAGAAGGATGAATAAATAAAAATTTTCTCAAAAGAAAAAATATTAGGTGATAACTTAGAGACAGCACTGAAAAAATAAAAGACGAGCTAGTGCAAAAATATGATACCATATTGATCAGCTTCTTTCAATTTCTCCTTATTCTGCTTTGAAAGCTCTAGTACTTCTGATTTCTATAACATCATATAGAAAATAAATAAATCTGTAAGTCCCAAGTGGGAGAAAGGTCAGATAGATAAAATTAATACTTATCCAAAACCTGAATAACTTCAGAGACTAATATAGCAATAGTGGCCTTTGGATCCTCATCTTCAAGACACTTGAGAGCTCTACAAAATTTCCTATCACACTCAACAATGAGCCTGTCAATAGCATCTGCGAACTCTCTGTCATAATTATCGATGCCTTTTGCCTTAGCTTCTTCATATCTAAGAAGGGTTAAGCAACCACAGATGCACAAATACAGAAACAACTAAAAGTGCATAGCATAGGCATATCATCATCAAAGACATTACTTTTGAAAACCAAACATAAAGTACCTACTACTAAAAAAGCACCTATCCAGCATTATGAGTAATATAAGGATACTCTCTCCTCAGCTGCAAAGGGTGGACCTTCGGACATGGCCCTATATCCATTTTCTGAACAAGAGAAAACACAAGATTGAAATCAGAAATCCTAAAGTCTCAATAACTTACAAAGAAAACAAGATGAAACAACAAGTTTGAAATCAGAAATCCCAAAGTCTCAATAACTTGCAAAAAAAACTATAAACAAAGTATCTACAACTCAAATGTGACCAAAAGCTAAAGTTGAACATATAATAGTTTACCACATAAGGACAGTGATACCTATGAACACTACAAGAGCATATAGTATCTACCTAAGAAACTCACCAAAATACCTTCCTCAACACATAAAATGAAACGTGTCATACCAGTTGACAATAAACAATAGGATTGTAAATGAGACACTAATTAAATTTATAAAGAAACATGGATCACAACCAAAAATACCTAGTTTATTTGTCTTCTATCTTACATTCCCGTGATAAATAGAGAATTTAATGCCTAGCACGATTTTCTTTATGACACTTCACAAGTAACCAGAATAAACAATTGAAAGTGCACAGAAACAGCATCCCTATTATTTGAATTTATATCTCTTCCAAAGATACCCATGATAAAATAGAAAACTTATATCCATGACCCTCGTTCTAATTTATACAGATAATAAGTAACCAAACTAACCCAAAAATAGCTAATAATAACATACCTTTGCTATTCATGCACAACTACCACTTCTTTTTTCTTCTTCTTTATATTTCTTTAAAACCATTTTCAAAATGGTTCCAGTAGCAGTCTTCATAAATACATGTAATTCAAGCTTACCACTAATTCAACAACTTTCCTCTCTCCCTCTATCTCAGAATCCCATTTTTCGCAGACACAATTTTCAATTCATGTCTTCTTAATTAGGAGTTAGGGCATAACAAAAACCAGATTATGTGTTGCTCCCACACTCAACGCCAACTCAACCAATCTCTCTTTCTAAACTCGTCCTGCTTCTAAAACACCAAATTCCTCAGAAACCAAACGCAGAAAAGCAATTCAAATTCATAAACTAGGTTTCAAAAGGAAAGAGATGGGCATGAATCATTTAACAAATAATGAAACATAAAGAGAAGATGAAAAAAAAATAATAATAAGGAATCAATCAGGAGAATACCGTTAATTGGAAGAACTCGTGAGGACAAAGGCCGAACAAGTAGAGGCGACACACATCACGATCTCAGTACTTCCGATTCGCCTCCCTTACGTCACCATTACGGTACGCACCCATCAGCACATCGAGCTGCTTCCGAAGTGTTACCGCACTTCCTGAAAATGACTAGGTATTGATACTTATGGTTACAGAGTTGTCATGAATTTGGAAAGCCCAATGCTAATGGTTCTAAAAATCGAGATTAAGGAGATTGTGGCTAATGATCCTTTCTGCTGACATTTGATAGTGAGTTGGTCTATTATATATGCTTGCTGAGCAGTGCTAGGGGCAGTCGACTCCTGCACTCTCCGGCCAACACTTCCATTTTTATTGGGCCACGTTATTTTGATTTAAGAGGTTGCATTTCAAAAGCTCATAAGCAAGCTTACGTGGCCCATTGAAAGTGGAAGTGTTGGCCGGAGAGTGCAGGAAGCGAGTGCCGCTAGCGCTGCTCATGCTTCAATCTTCTCTACGGTCTCCATTTGTCTAATAAAGATGTATCTCTCTGTCTCTTGTATATGTAGGGTCATATTGGGATGTTTTCTTAATTAATTCCTTACTTGCCATACTGTTTGGCACCCAAAATGTTACCTCATTTCCTAAAACTGATATATATATTTTTTGTCCATTTGCAAATTATGGTGTTCAATTTATTCCATTACAGCAGTTCAGTTTGGCTTTATCATTGTTATAGGCACAGTATATTCGCTTCTCTTGTTGCTCGTTTCGTATTCAATCTTGCCTTTTTGCTTTTCTGAATTCTGTCAATTATCAAACACGTACTAGTTGTAAAAAACTATTCTCAAATTTCGATGGATTGTTAACCTAGGAAGGTAAATTAAATTACTAGAC